>JARHVA010001039.1:2892500-2970000 GCA_037957365.1 Torreya grandis | reverse complement strand
TAGTCATTATCAACAAGATTCAAACCTATACTCAATAGTAAAATGTGTGAATGGTGAAATCAATTATATATTTCTTCAAGATTTCTTCGAGTACAAATCTAGCCAAATTTTTTCCAATAACTAATGGTGGTTTTTGAATAAGCCAAAAGAATGCATATATATAGCCTTTGAGAGGTGGATCAATCAAAATAAGTTCAAGGGTCACTTGGACATCTATCATCTTAAGAGAAATAGTTAGATTTACATGCAGGAGAGAGGTGGGTGAGTTATGCCATGTCACCAAATGAATTAGTTACAAATAAGTTACAACTAAACCAAATGCCTTAGTTACAACTGAATTAGCTACAATTGAATAAGATACAACTTAAAAAAATACTCAATTAAAATTTCCATGTGTTACCTTTAACTTCACCTTTAGGTTCCCACCAAGCCTTTCTTTTAAACTCCAATGGCTTGCTTTTGTAGTAAAAAATTGACATTTTATGGGTTGTCACTCTTTGAGCATTTCTTTAGACATTTTTCCCATGATCATTTTGTTTGCCCTTTTTCTTCCTTTGTATTAGACAAGTTTTCTAAAAGAATTCCTCAGACAATCTTTCTGATAGAATTCTTTCCAAATTTTTGTTTGGCCCTTTTGGTTCTTTAAAATGACCCTTCATCAAAGTGAAAATAGCCTTTTCTAAAATGAACATAGCGTTTAGCTTCTTGCAAGTGACCCTTCGGAAGAGTTGAAAGTGTCCTTCAACTTTTGGAAATGATCTTCTAAAAGGAAAAAATATCCTTTAGATTTTTTGAAATGGTCTGCCTTCCCATGGAAACAATATTTTAGAAATTTTTGAAAATATCACTTTAGGAAAGTTGAAATGCCCTTCAAATTTTTTGAAAAGTACCTTTTGACTTTCTTGCAAATGAGCCTTCAAGAAATTTGAAAGTGTCCTTTAACTTGAAAAATTCCTTTAGAAAAGTTGAAACATACCCTTTGAGAAAAGTTGAAACGAGTGTCCATAGAAAATTTCATGAGTGTCCTTTAGCTTAAAAAATTCCTTCAAAAAAGATGAAACATCCCTTAAAAAAATTTGAAACATAACCTTCAAAAAATTTGAAACATACCCATTGGAAAAATTACGTTGATAACATGTCTGAAAGAATTCAACATTTGTCTTTGAGAGATTTGTCTCAGAAAAATATTCCAAAAGAATTCGTTACTTGGTTGAATGAATATTCTAAAGGAAATACACTTAAGAAAAAAGCCTAAGATAAAAAGTCTAAAATAATTAAACAAAGGCTTAGAACAAAAACCCGAAAGAATTTGGAAAAGGCTTAGCAAAGACCACAAATGAATTTTCCCAAAGGAATATACTTATAAATTTATTATGGGATTTGTTAAAGAACACTTCTTCCAAAGAAAATCTAGGTATCTGGACCTGGCCAAAGATATACACTTAAATGATTATTTCTAAAAATAAGGGTTCCCAATTTGTCCCTCAAGGGTCAAAATTTGGTTAACAAAATGGTGACGTGCAAGGGTAGTATGCTTGCTATACTAACCAGGCCAATATCCTTATCCAAATTAGGGCCAATGGAGTTAATTGATTCATGAAGATGACTAATAAGGATTATGCCAAAACAAAGCATAAGGAAACACACCACATAACAACAATTAGACCAAGAAAAAATAAAATAAGACAAGGACAAAATCACACATGTGCATAAGCACTTAGGGAACACAAGGAAAATAGGAAACTATGTACAAAACAAAAAGATAACATAAGTAACAATGCTTTAGATATATCCCATTGACTAGGATATGTAGCTCCTCTCCATCCAAATCTGAGAGTTGAAAAGCATTGTGTTTTTTGCACTGTGTGATCACATATGGGTCACTCCACAAAACATCAAACTTTATGTGCCTTCCAAATTTTGCCCTATCTTCATCCCATTTTAGGATAATTTATCTTTCTATAAAACTCATTGGCATGGAATTCTTGTCAGAATATTTATTTTTTGTTGTTGGTTAGTTGTCATGATGTACATAGCTTGATCTCCTGTTTTCCTCAAGCTCCATCAACTCACATAGTCTAACTTCCATGCTCTCATTCTCTATCAATTATAGCTAATATGTGAGGTCTAAATCTAGTAACTCAAGTGAGATAGGAAGTCTAGATTCCCTTCCATACATAAGTGTGTATGATAAGTTCCAAATTTATCTCTTTGGGGTGATCCTATCAGTGCAAATAGTTATCTTCAACTTTGTATGTCAAGTCCTTTGATTCTCTTCCATTGTACTCTTCATGATCCAGATTAATTTCTCATTTTTGGAATTAGCTAGTCCATTCCCCTAGGGATAGTAGTTGGAGTAGGTGATAAGATATATGTCATGCTTCAAATCCCATTTACTTATCCTTATTCCTAAGAAGGCTAATACATTATCTAAAATGATTATTGAAGGAGATCCAAACTTGGTTACTATACCTTCATAGAAGTCCAGGACTAAGTTTTCATTTGAATCCTTAAAATCTATGGCCTAAACTCATCTTATAAAATAATTAGTGGGTGTCAACACCCACTTGTGATCAACACTTGAAGGAGGAATGATCATACTTATGAAATCCAAACCCCATTACATGAAGGGTTGTTCAACCTAGATTGGATGAAGAGGCAAGGAATCTATTTTTTTTGTCATCAAAAATATCACACTTTTGGAATTTAAATACACAAGCATGAGTGTCCTTGAACAAGCTAGGCTAAAAGTAACCAGCCCTCATAATCTTAGTAGTTGTGGTTCTGGGAGCAAAGTGACCACCAGCTGGTCCATCATGAAACTCATGAAAAACTTTTTCAATCTTATCCAAATCAATACACCTAAAAATCACACTTGAAAATTCATTTCTAAATATCACTCCATCAACAAGTACATAAGGAATGGATTGCAACCTAAAGTACCTTCTCTTGGCACTATCAAGCCCTGATGGACACTCACCAGTTTGAAGGAAATGGATCATGTCATATGTCCAAGTTCTCATAAATGAAGGTATAGATATTTTAGAATCATCATGGAGTACCAAAATAACCTCCCTTTTCTATTTTATTTTTGAATCAAGATTCTCACATAGTCCTTTTCCCTTCACTAGATTGTTTTTTTTGATTTCCACAACATATTCCACTTTGGTGATCCAACCTACCCTTTTCTCATTAAAATATCTACTCAACAGAAAGTGTTTCACACTAGGATGAGGCAAAAAAATGTGAATCTTATTATTAGACAACATATTCCTAAATTTATTTAAGTTCCTTATGACTAAAAGAACTTGTTTCTCAACATATGTGTATCTTATTTCATAGCCTTCTAAACCTTGCCTGAAAAAGGAAATAGGTTGTTCTAAATTATCATCATTTTCTTGGGTAAGCATGGCAGATATTACCTCTTCATTCCCAAAATTTTACAAATTGAAGTCTTTGGAGAAGTTTGGACTTGCAAGAGTAGGAGCTTGGGAAATGGCTTGTTTGGTCTCTTCAAAAATTTCTTTCCTCCTTCTTATCCAAGTTAATATCTCATCCTTATTTATCATGGAGGTCAAGGGCTTGACTAGGTTAAAAAAAACTAGGAATAAACCTCCTAATGAAATTTATCTTACCAAAGAATATTTATAGACCCTTCTTATGTTTATGAAAATACAATGCCAAGATGACAGTTACCCTTTTTGGATCAATATACAAACCTCATTTAGAAATAATGTGGCCTAAGAGTTTGCCCTCATGAATCGAAAACACACACTTATTTAGGTTTAAGGAGATCCCAAACTCTCTACATCTCTCAAAAATCTATCTTAGGTGATTCAAATGATCTTTTACTTCCTTGGATAAAACTGTCACATCATCAAGATATACCAATAGAATGTCATTGATTAATCCTTTAAAACCCATATCCATTACACATTAAAAATTAGCTCCATAATTTTATAATCTCAAATATCATCTTCCTATAGGCATATGTGCCCTATTTTATGGTGAAGGTTACTTTTTATTGGTCACTTTCTTTCACCAAAATTTGATTGTACTTTTAATAACCAACCAGGAGGGAAAACCTCTCATTATCTACCACTAATTGTATAATTTTATCCATGGAAAGGAGGGGATAATGATATCTTAAAGAAACTATATTCAATTCCATAAAATCCACACACAACATGATATCCCCATTCTTCTTTCTAACAAGGACTAAGGTGGCTAGCTAAAAAGAGTGCTTGATGGGAAAGATGATTTTGGACTCAATCAGTTTGGTGAGTTCTTTCCTCATGAGAGGCTCAATCTTGGGATTTATTATCCTTTGTATCTACTTGATGTGTTTGTCATTTTCATCTATCTCTATGGTGTGTTGAGCCAATCTTAGGTCAAAACCCTTCAAGTCACTATATTCACATGTGAAAATATCACTAAACTCCTTGCATAGTTCAATGAAATCATGCCTCTCTTGACTAGTGCATACCTTCCCAAGTGTGAGTATCTTATATTTAAATATTTATACCCTTTCATAGTTTTCTTATTTAGTGTACATACCTACCTTTTATTTATTGAGCTGGTCATCCTCATTGAAAATGCTCTTAAGAGTCACTAAGCCTTTAGGAAGCTTGTTGGACTTTAATTGGACAATCTACCCTCCATATTGTTGTTGTAGTTTAGATTGATTATTGGAAGAAAACTAACCCTATTATTATATAAAAAGTGCTATCTACTTCTCACTATCAAAGACCTGCCAATTGGTGACATTATCTAGTATGGATGGTCTCGACAATCACCTTTAGATGGGTCTAGTTTTTGTCTTCATGTATGCCTTTTAGAAGATCAAATTAAGCACTAATAGATGACAACATATCAACATGATTATTTTCTTCCCTTGGTATAGATCTGAATGTTAAAATCCATGAAATCTTCAACAACATCCCCAATTTTGTGGTTATAGGATTTGAGCAAGGAGTTCTTGGTCAAAGTGTTCCCTCTAACTCGATTCATAATAAGCTCGCTATAAAAAAAACATGTAATCCCATGACACATTTTTTCCTTGCCAAATCTAGGCCATGGATAAGTACCTCATAATATACCACATTAAAATTGTATGATAATTTAAATATGAAGGCTAAAAAATACCTTTCCTTTGAAGCTAAAACCAACATAGCTCCACCACCTACCCCCATCTTGTTTCTAGACCCATCAAAGAAGAGGTAACACAAGCCATTCACATCCTCACTTAGATTCATCAAATTAGGCATGAAAGATTTATTCTCATGTATATAATATACTCCAAAACTAGATTATTCAACAAACTTATAAGTATCACTCTATAGTTGTCATGTCCCCACTCATCTATGAACAAATTAGAAACTCCTTCGAGGGAAGATGATGGAGATTGGTTAATATGAAGCTCCTCTTCATCAATGATCACATAGTTAAAATTTGTTACCTTAGGTGATTATGGTTCCAATTGATCTATATGAATATATTCTAATTCAATCTTCACCTTAGTTCCATATTTTGTTCTAAACAACATGTAGGACCAATTGGCTACCAAATATCTACCTATCTTGGATGTAAAGTCCCTTGACAATCAAAGAGAAAAATAAGGAGGTAAATTTTATACTACCACATCATGGGGAATTGAAAAATTAGGAAAATAATTAAGGGTCAAATTAAAACCTTTCACTATCCCCAAGGTCTTGGCTGGTGATCTATCTAATTAAAAAAATCTTTCAGTCATTGGCTCATACTTGAGCCCTAGCTTATCTGCTATACATTTGGGCATAACTGATGTGTTCACTCCACTATCTATGATGTAATTATGAACCAATAAATCACTAATAATTAGATATAGGTGAAAAATAGGAGTCTTCCCATCTTTCTTCACTTGACCATCTATGGATTGAGTTCCATTGACCAAAACCACATTGTCATTTCTGGATGGGCTAGCTTATTTACTCAATCCATGCAATTATTTTTGAAGTATATCTTTCTACCCTAGTAATGTTAGAGAATACCAAAATTAAATATTAATATGAAGCTTATTCATATGGTCCACCGCATTGATGGAAGGATTACTCACCTTAGGGTTCTCTTTATGAATATTGACATTTTGTGATGTAGCATGTGTAAATAGAGTTATATTAGCTGGCCTAAAATTTAGAATCCTCTAATTTTATTGTAATTTAAGAGTTTTGTTATACCCACTTACCATAGGAGATGATTTATTAGTCACAATATGTCCTTGATTATCTCCTTGAGCTTCATTGACAACCCTCATTTTGGACTTAGTATTAGAGGCAACACTAGTATTATGATTGCTTGTATTTCCCAAGAAATTAATGGCACAAAACTTACCTTAAAAATGATTTATGAGGGTATAATTAGTATAATGTTATAAATTTTCCACCCTACCTTGCATAGATCATTCAAAATTTTAATCTTAGAAAGATTGATTGCCTTGCATTACCATACCTTGATTTTGCATTTCATTTGCATAAGTAACTTATTCCTGACCATATTCAAAATATGGATAGTTGGGTTCTTATTCAAAAAAATTATTCTAAGTGGGGATAAGGGATTTTGAGGATGAAGGATCACTAGGATTATAACATTGATAATTCTTGACATGGGTAATTTGGCCTTGTCCCTAATTATTACCATGAAAAGGAGGCATGCTTATTTGTCCAAATTGATTGTAAGATTGATATGGTCTATAACCTTGAGTTTGTTGTATTTTGAGGGAAAATAACTCATTTGTAAAAATTTGAAGTAGGATTTTAACTTCATGGATTTCATTGGTAGGGGTATTGGTATATTTTTTTTGACTAGGCAAAGGAGCTAAAGTGGGCAACGTACTTTGACTAGAAGAATGCAAACTAGGGAATAGTGGCATTGGAGCTCTAGGAGTTATCATTCCCACTTGGAAAAGAAAATTATTAGAATTTATGTCTATTTCATAGGTATCAAGTAATGTGTTTCCACCCATAGATTGAATCATCATGACAATGTCACTATTCAATGCTTTTAAGTAGTACAAAAATGCATAGTTTAAGGTTGGCCTCACAAGAATTAGGATTCTATCCCAATTTTTTTAGAACTTAGTATAAAAATATTGCATGAATTCATGTGGTACCCTCTTTATTATGGTTAATTTCTCAACTAGAGATAGGTGATCACTCTTTTACCCAAACCTATCAGTCAATAGAGTCCCCAATTCATCCCATAAGCCAATAGAATTTATAGGTAGGGTCCCATACTAGTCCAAAACATTTCCTTTAAAAGACAAGGCAAAAAACCTAATAGATACAATTTATTTTCTGGCATTATGGATATTTAAAAAAATTATATATTTTGAAAGTGTTTAATGGTAGTAATAGGACCATCTCCACTAAAAGATGGGACACTTTTAAGGGTAGCTCCTAAAAATTGATCATATTGGGCAAGATGCAAGGGAGATGCCCTAATGAAAGGTACAAAAGGTTGTCTTATATCTATTTTGGAATGATCACTATCAATGTTGGGAATGGAATGTAACATAAACTTAGAAGTTTTAAACAAAAAATATCTTTTATAAGGATGAGTGCTTAAAAATCTATACCTTTTGGTGAAAATATGGAGGTAATTCCACAATATCAAAGGGTACACCTTTAGTAGTAGACCTAGTTGTTACCTTTGTCATGGAAATTAGGATATATCATCAAACAAAAAATTGAATTCTTTAATGGATTAACAAGGTACTGAATGCAGATGTTTCTTTCAACTTCTCTTATGCCAAGATCAACACCAATCTTAAACAATCTTCTAGGACTTAGAGGTCCCATTGGGTGTGCCAAAAATTATTGATGCTTGAATTTGCACCCTTAAGGATATGTTCATCTCTCCCTAATAAATATTAAAATTTAATCATCTCTCTTTCTATGGGTAAAAATTTAGTTGAGATCAATCTCTAGATTAAGGGCTAGCTCCCCTTGATGCACCTTTAAATTTCTCTCAAATCTATCAATTGTGTATGAAAAAGGGTAAGGAAAAAAACTAAGAAAAAAAATGGTGATGTACCAATATGTATTATCCTCCTATTTTATTGAAGATACACTACTTAAAGGTAAACAAGGATGTTTCACACAAACTCACAACAAAAAGACATTGCTGCATCAGTATTTCATAAGTTAGATTCAGGTAGGTACTTGACACATAGGAGGGTGATGAATGAATCTATGAAGAGAATAAACATATACCACTTCTAAGACTCTTATACACTTAGTAAATAATACTAATAGAGACCTATAACAACATCCCTTTTGCACATTGGTAAGTGACCATACATTGACATGCTACAAAAATAACTCTTTCATTAGTCATTATCAACAAGATTCAAATCTACACTCAGTAGTACAATGCGTAAATGGTTAAATGACTTGTATATTTCATCAAGAGTTATTTGAGTACAAATCTGGCTAGAGTTTTTCTAATAACTAGTAGAGGCTACTAAACAAGCTAAAAGAATGTGTGTGTGTGTGTGTGTGTGTGTATTTATGTATGTATGTATCTATGTATATATATATATATATATATGTATGTATGTATGTATGTATATATATATATGTGTGTGTGTGTATGTGTATATATATATATATGTATGTATGTATATATATATATATATGTATGTATATATATATATATGTATATATATATATATATATATATATATATATATATATATATATGTATGTATGTATATATATATATATATATGTATGTATGTATGTATGTATATATATATATATATGTATATGTATGTATATATATATATATGTATGTATGTATATATATATGTATGTATATATATGTATATATATATATATATGTATATATGTATATATATATGTGTGTATTTATATATATATATATATATATGTATTTATATATATATATAGCCTTTGAGAAGGAAGTTCAAGTGTCACTTGGACATCTATCATATTGAGAGAAATAGTTACATTTACATGTAGGAGAGAGGTGGGAAAGTTACACCTATCACTAAATGAATTAGTTACAAATAAGTTACAATAAAAACAAATGCCTTAGTTATAATTGAATAAGTTACAACTAAAACAAATGCATTAGTTAAAATTTCCACTTATTACCTTTATCTTCACATTTAGATTACCATCGAGCCTTTCTTTTAAACTCCAATAGCTAGTTTTTATAGTCTAAAATTGATATTTTATGGGTTTTCACTCCTCGAGCATTTCTTGAGACATTTTTCCCATGGTCATTTTTGTTTGCCCTTTTGCTTCCTTTCTATCAGACAAGTTTTTTGAAAGAATTCCTTGAAAAATCTTTTCAAAATAATTCTTTCAAACTTTCCATTTGGCCCTTTTAGTTATTTAAAATGACCATTAAATAAAGTGAAAAAGGTCTTTTCTGAAATGAACATACCCTTCAGCTTCTTACAAGTGACCCTTTAAAAGAGTTGAAAGTGTCCTTCAACTTTTGGAAATGATATTCCAAAAGGAAAAAATACCCTTCATATTTTTTTAAATGGTCCACATTCTTACAAAAATAATCTTTTAGACTTTTTTAAAACACCCCTTTGATAAATTTGAAAGTGTCCTTTAGCTTGAAAAATTCATTCAAATAAGTTGAAACATACCCTTCAGAAAAGTTGAAACATACCATTTAAAAAGTTATGAGTGTACTTCAAAAAAATTACAAGTGTCCTTTAGCTTGAAAAAGTCCTTTGAAAAATTTGAAACATACCCTTCAAAAAATTTGAAACATACCCTTCAAAAAAATTATGTGGACAATTTGTCTAAAAGAATTTGGCACTTACCTTCGAGAGATTTCTCTCAAAAAAATTATCCAAAAGAATTCATTACTTGGCTGAATGAAAAGTTCAAAGGAAATACAGTTAAGGAAAAAGCCTTAGATAAAAAGTCTAAAAGAATTCAACAAAGGCTTAGAACAAAAAAATAAAAGAATTTGGTAAAGGCTTAGCAAAAAACAAAAATGAACTTTCCTAAAGGAATGATTTATACATATATTGTGGACTTTGTCAAAGAAAACTTCTTCCAAAGAAAAGATAAGTACTAGACCTGGAAAAGGATATAGACTTAGATGATTATTTACAAATAGGGGTACCCAATTTTGGCTTGAAGGGCCAAAATTTGGTTTAAAAAATGGTGACGTGCAGGGGTAGTATGCCTATTATACTAACCAAACCAGTATCCTTATCCAACTTAGGGCTAATGGAGTCAATGGATTCTTTAATATGACTAAAATGGATTATGCCAAAATAAAACACAAGGAAACACAATACACAATAAAAAGAAAATCGAGAAAAAATAAGACAAGATGAGGACACACTCACACATGTGCATAAGCACTTAAGGAACACAAGGAAATTAGGAAACTATGTACAAAACAAAAAGAGAACTTAAAAATGTTTTATATATATCCCATTGATTGGGATATGTAGCTCCTCTCCATCCAATTTTGAGAGTTAGAAAACATTGTGTTGTTTTCACTATGTGATCACATATGGGCCACTCCACAAAGCATCAAACTTTGTGTGCCTTCCAAGTTTAGCCCTATCTTCATCCCATTTTAGGATAATGTTTCCTTCTCTAAAACTCCTTGGCATGGAATTATTGTCAAAATATTTCTTTTTTTTGTTGGTTAGTAGTCATGGTGTGCATATCTTGATCTCTTGTCTCATCATGCTCCATCAACTCACATAATCTAACTTCTATGCTCTCATTCTCCATCAATTATAGCTGATATGTGAGGTCTAAAGCTAGTAACTAAAGTGAGATAAGAAGTCTAGCTTCCCTTCCATACACAAGTGTGTATGGTGAGCTCTAAATTGATCTCTTTGGGTTGATCCTATCAATGCAAAGATTTGTCTTCAACTTGGTATGCTAAGTCCTTTGATTCTAATAACTCCATAATCAAAATAGGTTGAACATTGTCCCCACTTAGTGCGAGTGCACAAGTATTTTAATAATTTCAAAAACCCAAGTACATAAGGGTGCCTTTACTCCGTTAACCCTTTTACAATGCAAACATGGATTTATATAGTTTTTACCAATGACCGGTAAAAACAACTAATCCTATAACCAACTAAATATGGGAAAACAACTCATAAAGTAATTCTAATTAATAAATATAAAACATTAAAACTACCTAATAATTAAACTAAGTTTATTTTATGGGGGTGTCTTTACTAAAAGATGCATGCCCCATTTACAATAATTATTTATTACCTACCAAAAAACTAACCTAACGTTAAGGCTTTCGAACAAGTCCTAACAAACCCCCCTATGATCCAAAGTCAGGTCTCTGGACACATACCAAGCATTTTTTTGAATTTTTCAAATTTGATTTTGTCAAGGGGTTTTGTGAAGATATCAGTTGTCTGATCAATAATTGGGTAATATATTGAATTAAGAGTTTTCTTTGCCACCAGCATTCACAGATAATGGTATTTGACATCCATATGTTTTGTTTTGGCATGAAACATTGGATTCATGGACATATTGATTGCAGTCTAATTATCAATGTATAACTATGTAGGAGTAAACTGAGAAACCTGAAGATCTTCAAGAATACGACGAAGGTAAACAATTTCTCTAGGAGCATCCCATGCTACAATATACTCTGATTCTATTGATGAATTTGCCAATGTATCCTACTTCTTACAACACCAAGAAATGGTAGCTAAACCCATATGCATAGTGTATCATGTGGTTGACACTCTGTCATCCACACATCTGCCAAAATTTGCATCACAATATCCAACAAGTTTGAAGTTCTTGTTGCAGCAGTATTCAAGGCCATATGTTTTTGTTCCCTGAAGGTAACAAAGTACTCATTTTGCTGCATGCCAATGAATTTCTCTAGGCTCATGCATAAACCTAGATAAAATTCCAATGGAAAATAAAATATCAGGCCTAGTGTTCATCATGTATATCAAACCTCCCACCAATTTTCTATATGTGGTGCCATCAAAAAAGGCACTGCTATTATCCTTAGACAATTTCAAGTTACTTTCCATGGGAGTGAGGGCAGGTTTGCAATCACTCATGCCAAACCTCTCTAATAACTCAAAAATATACTTACTTTCTAAAATGAAAATACTATGCTCTTTTTGAGTTACCTCTATGCCTAGATAGTAGTGAAAAAGTCCAAGATCTGTCATCTCAAACCCATATTTTAATTCCTTCACAGACTTGTTATGGTTTTCATCATTACCTGTAATAAACAAGTCATCAACATGGAGAACTAGTATCACCATTTTCTTTCCCTGCACTCAAAAATAGAGAGTATCATCTAATTCACTATGATGAAAACCAATGGATTTCATGTATGAATCCATTTTCTCATACCAAGCCCTGGGTGCCTATTTGAGCCCATACAAAGTTTTTGTCAATTTACACACTTTGTGTTTAATACACATCTGTTCAAAACCCTGAGGTTGTTTCATATAGACTTCTTCCTATAAATCACCATTTAAAAAAGCACTTTTAACATCCAATTGATAAACTTTCCAACCATTTTGTGCTTCTAAGGCAAGTACCATACAAATTGTGTGCCATTTGGCAGTTGGTGCAAATGTTTCCTCATAGTCAATACCTTCTTGTTGTGCATATCCTTTTGCAACAAGTCATGCCTTATGTTTATCAATGGAACCATCTGATTTATACTTAGTCCTATAAACCCATTTACATCCGATGGGTTTAACATGTGGAGGAGGATCAACTAAAACCCATGTATTATTGTTAAGTATGGAATCACACTCACATTTCATTGCCTATTGCCAAACATGTTTAGTAGATGCCTCCTCAAAAGTGGATGGCTCAGTGGAAGAAGTAGTAATAACCATAGCATAGTTCACCTATTTTCAAGAATTACTGGGCCCTTTTAAACCAACTTCATTTGTTGTCAAGTTAGAAAATGTACTTTGAGCCCATTTTGGATACTTAGACAAATTATTCAAATTAGGGACTCCAAAATTCTCATTATGTGTATCATTCGAAGGGGGACTTAGAGAATTTTCAACAATTTCTAAGTCATCAACCTATGAACTTGTAGATGAAGGAGAGGAAAGTGAAGGAATTTGAGTCTCATACCATAACTTTGAAGAGTTATCCCCATTATTCAAACCCTTATCTCTTTTTGCATTTTTCCTCTCTAATCTATCAAGTTGAGAATCAATCTCTACAGTGTTCATAGTCCCAAACTCATCAAATATTACATCTCGACTCACTATGAATTTGCTTGAATCTTGTGCAAGCAAATGAAACCCCTTTTTATCTTTAGAATAACCAAGAAAGATGCATTTTCGACTTTGTGGTTCCAACTTAGTTCTATGTTTAATATGAACCAAAGCAAAACAAACACATCCAAACACTTTCAAGTGTTTAACTTTGGGTTTAAACCCATACCATGCCTCATGTGGAGTTTGTCCCAAAAGTGCAACTGTGGGGGACCTATTTCTCAAATACATTGCAGTACCAATGGCTTTAGCCCAAAACTTATCATCAAGTTATTTATAGTGCAACATGGCACGTGTTGTGCCCTCTAAAGTTCTATTCATTCATTCAGATACTCCATTTTGTTATGGAGTATAATCATTACTATATTGTTAATGAATTCCATGTTCTCAACAATAGTCTAAAAATACATTTGAGGTATACTCACCTCCATTATATGAATGAAGAGTGGCCAAATGTGAACCTATTTCTTTTTCGACTAAGTGTAACCAATCAATAAACTTAGCAAAAACTTTAGATTTATTTTTCATAAAGAATACCCAAGTCATCTTAGAAAAGTCATCAATAAACAAGACAAAGTATCTACACCCACCAATGGATGACTTTTTCATGTCACATACATCACTATGAACTAAATGTAAACATCTGTTAGCTCTCCAAAATGATTGTTTAGGAAATTTTTCCCAATTTTGTTTACCTAAAACACATGACTGACAAAGAATACTATCCTTCCAAAAAGTGGGCAACCCATTCACCATACCATATCTCTACAAATTCACTAAAGAGTGGATATTCAAATGTCCATAGCGGAGATGCCATAACTACTATGTAAACATAGTACGTGTACCTGTGTCAACAACTACTGTAAGTTATATATTGGGAGGAAGCACCTTACAATGCAATCTAACCAAGTTTCCATCTTCATATCTTGTATGCATTGTTTTATAATTATCCTTCACTGAATTGATCTAAATGAGCCCATTTTCAAGCATAATTTGATAACCTTTCTTTCGAATAGTTACCAAAGAAAGTAAGTGTTTCTTCAATGTGGGAACATACCAAACATCCTCCAAGTATTTTATAGACCCATTAGGAAGAAGAATTTGAATAGAACCAAGTCCTAGTGGTGTATGCATAGACTTATCTACTAAGGCAATTGGAGAGAGAGAAGCTTCCTTATAAGACCAAAAGAAATCTCTCCTAAATGTCATGTGTTTGGTTGCTCCTGTGTCTAAAACCCATACATCTGTGAGCTCATCTCTAGCCTCATATTCAATATAATCAATGTGCCCCAAAGTAGTGAATGCAAATTCATGGGCAACATTACTAAATTCATCATAGTCATGATTGACATACTAAGTAGAGTTAGTCTTAGTCACTTTTTGTGGCCTCTAAATTTTATCAAAAGGAATCCTACATTATGAGGCAATGTGACCAAATTTTCCACATCTATGACATTAAATGTCAGATCTACCTCGACCTCTACCCCTATATGAATTGTGACCATGTCCTTGATCACTTGTTTCATGTGATTGATTAGATTGTTGATTATTTGAATGACCCCTACCTCTGTTTTGATATCTGCCTCCTCTGTAACCTCGACCCCCTCTATAATTGTTTCTTTTATTGTTTTGATGCCTAGATGAAGATGAACTAGGCTTTGACTCTAAAACATGGGCTTCTTCGGTTTTCTTAGATTTATTGGGTAGAGAGAGGTCATGTTGGATGAGAAACTCAGCTAACTTATCAAAGGTGATGCTTGTGATCTTGTCAGAGACATGCAACATTTTAACAAAATTCCTATAAGACCCTGGTAGTCCTTTCAAAGCAGCGGTAACTATGAGGTCATCATCTATTTTGCCAAAACTAGCCTTAGTGTACTCAGTAGTGATATTTCTCAACTTAGACATATATTCTCCCATATACCCATCTTCATCTAATGACAATGTAAACAATTGCATATGAATATCTATCTTCTTATGCTTAGGTTTCTTATCATACAAATCTGACAATGTTTTCCATGTAGTGTAACTATGAGGAGAATTTTCAATATGAACATACATATCATGAGTACAACAACATTTAATGAGAGCTAAGGCCTTAGAATCATGTAAATTGAAAAAATATAATTTAGCCTGCTATGTTGGCAATGTGGGATTTTCATTCTTAACAATATTCCATAACTCATTAAACACTAGTGAAGCCTCCATCAATTGTTTCCAATCTAAATAATTGGAAATTGTTAATCTATCACCATCTGAAAGCAAATTTTGAATTTTTGGCATTTTGAAATGAAAGTAAGTGCAGTAGAAAAATGAGTGAAAAAATTCAAAAGAAATGAAACAAATATCACACTCACTGCACAAAAAAATGCTTCTACGGGGTTTTGCACTTAACCTCCATGTAGAGCTTAAAATAAAAATAAGTATTTTTGATGGGTTTTGCACTTAGCCACACCAAAAATCAATGATTACACCCTTATTTCTCCAAATTACAACCTTATTCCACCAATTACACCCTTATCTCACCACAACAATGCAAAAGAAATATGATTGAATTTCGCCCCTTTTTCAAAAAATTAAATAACACAATACAATAAGTATGTGTTTTACAATATTTTGATTTTAAAAAAAAGAGAATATTCCTTTTTCAAAAAAAACATATTCCAAAGCAAAAATGACTTTCTCCAAAAAGAAGGGATTTGAACCCTTGACCTCCTCCTTTGCAAGATTCTAACAAAATAAGCTTAACCAATTGCTCTAAGAGCATTTGTAGAACATTACACTCTAAAATTTCTACTTAGTCTAGATTTTGTGTATGAGGGAAAATTAAAAAAAATTACATATGAGTAAATAAATTTAAATTTTTTCCCTTTGTTTATAGCCTCTCTTTCAATCTTCTCCTGTGGGACCTAGTCACAGCAAATATAATGAAAATCAAACTTTAGAAATATCAAAAATAAATTGTTGAGTTTTATATTGTGTCATTCTTACCTGGGACACCATGGCTGCTACTGAAGATTTTATTTTCACCTATTTTCTCTCTCATAGGCCATATAAATCCTTATAGGCTAAATAAAAAGGATTTTTATTGAGTTTTTACAGATTTTCAAGGTATGTTTTGCAGGGAATGGATTCAAAATGAAGCCTGGGCATTGGAAGGCTATACAACATGCCATACAAGTGCAAAAAAATTCCATATTTTTGATTTGAATGCAAACACGGGGGTTTGATACCATTTGCAGATGTTTTAGCTATTAAGAGCCCTGAGAATGAATGGAAATACGAAAGGCAGCAATGAATAAACATTACACAAGTTTTTTTCAAATAAAAAAGGTCGTACAAATATGGTTTTGGTCAAAAAACAATGAATTTAATAACATTAAATGCTAAAAAATCATTTTTTATGCCAAATGAGGAGGTTTAACATAGGAAAATGGAGTATGAATGATCAAAAAAGACCAGACTGTGGTATATGGAAAATACATGTTTAAATGTGAATACTATTTGAAAAATTAAAATAATTTAATAATTTTTCAAACATTTAAACCAATAAAAAAATTTCATTTTATATGGCATACCTTATTTCATGCCAAAAGATATCACATGAATTGATTTTTCACCTTGCTCCTTCGAATTCACCAAGCTTCCAAAATAACCATGCTCTGATACCATTGATAACTCCAGAATCAAAATAGGTTGAACCTTGTCCCCACTTAGTGCAAATGCACAAGTATTTTATTAATTTCAAAAAATAAAGTACATAAGGGTGCCTTTACTCCATTAACCCTTTTACAATGCAAACATGGATTTATATAGTTTTTACCAATGATCGGTAAAAACAACTAATCTTATAACCAACTAAATACGGGAAAACAACCCATAAAGTAATTATAATTAATAAATATAAAACATTAAAACTACCTAATAATTAAACTAAGTTTTATTTTATGGGGGTGTCTTTACTAAAAGATGCATGCCCCATTTACAATAATTATTTATTACCTACCCAAAAACTAACCTAATGTTAAGACTTTGGAACAAGTCCTAACAGATTCTCCTCCATTATCCTCTTCATGATCCTGATTAAGTTCTTGTTTGTGGACTTAACTAGCCTATTCCCCTGGGGATAGTAGTTGGAGGAGTCCTAATATATATTATATGCTTCAAATACCATTTACTTACCCTTATTCCTTGCTAAGATAGATACCATGATTAAAATCCCATTTACTTATCCTTATTCCTAAGAAGGTTAATGCATTATTTGAAATGATTATTGAAGGAGCTCCAAACATAGTTACTATACCTTCATTGAAGTCTATGACTAATTTTTCATTTAAATCATTAATATTTATGACCTCCACTCATCTTATAAAATAATTAGTGGCTATCAACACCCACTTGTGATCAGAACTAGAAGGAAGATTGATCAGACTTATAAATCCAAACCCCATTGCATGAAGGGTTTCTCAACCTAAATTGGATGAAGAGGCAAGGAATATATTTTTTTTGTCATCAAAAATATCAAACTTTTGGCATTTAAATACACAAGCATGAGTGTCCTTGAACAAGCTAGGCCAAAAGTAACCAGCCCTCATAATCTTAGTAGTTGTGGTTTTGGGAGCAAAGTGACCACCAGCTGGTCCATCATGAAACTCATGAAAAACTTTTTCAATCTTATCCAAATAAATAAACCTAAATATCACACTTTAAAATTCATTTATAAATATCACTCCATGAAAAAGTACATAAGGAATGGATTGCAACCTAAAGTTCCTTGTCTTGGCCTTAGCAAGACCTGATTGACAATCACTAGTTTAAAGGAAATGAATCATGTCCTATGTCCAAATTATCATATATGAAGGTAAAGCTATTTTATAATCATCATGGATTATCAAAAAAACATCCCTTTTATATTTTAAGTCTAAAGCAAGATGCTCACACAGTCATTCTCCCTTCACTAGCTTGGTTGTTTTGATCTCTACATCATACTCCATCACTTTGGTGATCCAACCTGCCCTTTTCTCATTAAAATATCTACTCAATAAAAATTATTTCACACTAGGATGAGGCACAAAAATTTTAATATTTTTATTAGACAACATATGCCTAAATTTCTTTAAGCTCCTTATGACTGAAAGCACTTCTTTCTCAACATATGTGTATCTTGTTTCATAGACTTCTAAACCTTGGCTAAAAAAGGTAATAGGTTATTCAAAATTATCATCATTTGATTGGGAAATCATGACAAAAATTAAATATTCATTACCAAAAGTGTAAAAATTGAAGTCTTTGGAGAAGTTTTGACTTGTAAGAGCAAGAGCTTGGGCAATGGCTTGTTTGATCTCTTCAAAAATTTCTTTCCTCCTTCCTGTCCAAGTGAATATCTCATTCTTTACATGGAATTCAAGGGATTAACCAGGTTATAAAAATAAATAATAAACCTCCTAATGAAATTTATCTTAACAAATAATCTTTTTAGACCCTTCTTATGTTTAGGCAAACATAAGGCCAAGATGACACTTTTCCTTTCAGGATCAATAGACAAATCTTCTTTAGAAATAATTTGGCCTAAGATTTTGCCCTCATGAATATAAAACAAACACTTCTTTGGGTTTAAGGATATCACACATGATCTACACCTCTCAAAAAAAATTCTTAGGTGATTCAAATGATCTTTTGCTTCCTTAGATAAAACTGTCACATCATCAAGTTATACCAATACAATGTCATTGATTAATCCTTGAAAATCCATATCCATTACACATTGAAAATTAACTCCAACATTTTAAAATACAAATGGAATATTATTATAGGCATATGTGTCCCATTTTTTGGTGAATGTTATTTTGTATTGGTCACTTTATTTCACCAAAATATGATTGAACTCAGAATAACCATCTAGGAGGGAAAACCTCTCACTACCTGCCACTACTTGTATAATTTGCTCCATCAAAAGGAGGGGATAATTATCTATCAAAGAAAATATATTCAAGTCCCTAAAATCCACACACAACCTGATCTCCCCATTCTTCTTCTATCAAGGATTAAGTTAGCTAGCTAATAAGAATACTTGATGGGAAAAATGATTTTGGACTCAATCAATTTGGTGAGTTCTTTCCTCATGAGAGGCTCAATATTGGGTTTGATTGGAATTTATATATACATGATGATTTTGGAATTTTAATCTATCTATATGGTTTTTTGATCCAATCTTAGGTCAAAACCCTTCATATCAATATATTCCCATGTGAAAATATCACTAAACTCCTTGTATAGTTTAATGAAATCATTCTTCTATTGACTAGTGCATACCTTCCCAAGTATGAGTAGCTTATCTTTAAATATTTATAACCTTTCATATTTCTCTTATTTAGTATACATACCTACCTTTTCCTTATTTATTTTGTCATCCTCATTGAAAATGCTCTCAAGAGTCACTAAACCTGTAGGAAACTTGTTGGACTTTAATTGGACAATCTACCTTCCATATTGTTGCTACAATTTAGATTGTTTCTTGACTGAAATCCATCCTCTTATTTTAGAGAAAGTGATATCTACTATCCACTATCAAATACCTACCAATTGGTAACATTATCTAGTATGGATGGTCTCGTAATCACCTTTAGATGGGTCTAGTTTTTGTCTTCCTTTATGCCCTTTAGAACATAAAATTAAGAACCAATAGATGCCAACACATTATCATGCTTATTTTATTCCCTTAGAATAGATATGATGTTAAAATACCTGAAATATTATATAACATCCCAAAATTTTTGGCTATAGGATTTGAGCAAAGAGTTCTAGGTCA
Organism: Torreya grandis; assembly: GCA_037957365.1. Classification (NCBI taxonomy): domain Eukaryota; kingdom Viridiplantae; phylum Streptophyta; class Pinopsida; order Cupressales; family Taxaceae; genus Torreya; species Torreya grandis. The sequence goes on along the minus strand of JARHVA010001039.1, from coordinate 2,949,904 downwards.
AATTCTTCGCTCTAAATTTATTCATAAAAAGCTCACTCTCACTAAACACTTTCAATTCCATGACACCTCTTTTCTTTGCCCAATCCAAGCCATGTATAAGGACCTCATACTATAACACATTAAAAGTGCATGAGAATGGAAATCTTAAGGCTAAAAAATACCTTTCCTTTGAAGGTGAAATCAACATAGCTCGACCACCTACCCCCAGCTTGCTTCTAGACCCATCAAAGAAGAGATACCTAAAAACCATTCACATCCTCACTTGGATTTATAAAATTAGTCATGAAAGAGTCCTTATCATGTATATAATATAATCCAAGACCATATTCTCAATAAAATTGTAATTATCATGCTCATAGTTGTCATCTCCCCACTCATCTAAGAACAAATTAGAAACTCCTTCAAGGGAAGATGATGGAGATTGGTCAATATGAAGCTCATCTTCATCAATGATCACGTAGTTAAAATTTATTACCTTAGGTGAGTATGGTTCCAAGTGATATCTATGAATAGTTTCTGACTCAATCTTCACCTTAGTGCCATATTTTGTTCTAAACACCATGTAGGACTAATTAGCTACCAAATATCCACCCATCTTGGATGTAAAGTCCCTTGACAATCAAAGAGAAAAATAGGGATGTAAATTTTATACTACCAAATCATGTAGAATTGTAAAATTAGTACAATCATGAAGGGTTAAATTCAAACCTTTAACTATACCCAAGGTCTTGGCTGGTGATCTATCCAATTGTAAAACTCTTTTAGTCATTGGCTCATACTTGAGCCCTAGCTTATCTGCTATACATTTAGGTATAAATGATGTGCTCGCTCCACTATATATGATGTAATTATGAACCAAAATATCACCAGTAATTATATATAGGTAAAAAGGATGAGTCTTCTCATCTTTCTTCACTTTACCATCTATGGATTGAGTTCCATTAACCAAAACCACATTGTCATTTATAGATGGGCCATCTTGTTTTCCCAATCCATGCAATTATTTTTGAAGTATATATTTATACACTGGTAATGTTAGATAATACCAAAATTAAATATTCATATGAATCTTCTTCATATGGTCCACCACATTTATTGAAGTATTACTCACCTTGGGGTTCTCTTTATGAATATTGACACTTCATGATGTAGCATGTGTAGATAGAGTTGTAGTAGCTGGCCTAAAATTTATAATACTCTAATTTTATTGTAATTTAAGAGGTTTTTAAGACCCAATTACCATAGCATATTATTAATTAGTCACAACCTATCCTTGATTAACTCCTTGAGCTTTATTGACAGCCTTCTTTTTGGACCTAGTATTATACGCAACACTAGTATTTTGATTGCTTGTATTTTCCAAGAAATTAATGGCACAAAACTCACCTTAAAAATAATTTATGAGGGTATAATTAGTCTAAGGTTTTCCATTTTCCACCCCACCTTGCATGGATCCTTCAAAATTTTAATCTTGGAAATATTGATTTCCTTACATTACCATACCTTGACTTTGCATTTCATTTACATAAGCAACTTGGTCTTGACCATGTTCAAAAGATGGATAGTTGGGATATTATTGGAAAAAATTATTCTAAGTGGGGAGATGGGCTTTGGATTATGAAGTATCACTAGGATGATATCTTTGATAATGCTTGATATGGGTAATTTGGCCTTGTCCCTAAGTATTATGTGAAAAGGAGGCATGTTTATTTGTCTAAACTAATTGTAATATTGATATGGTTTATAACCTTGAGATTTTTGTCTTTGAAGGGAAACAAACTCATTTATAACAATTTTAATTAGGATTTTAACTTTATGGATTTAACTAGTAGGGGTAATGACAGATTTTTCTTGACCAGGCAAAGGAGCTAAAGTGGACAATTCACTTTGACTAGGAGAATGCAAACCACATAATAGTGACATTAGAGGTCTAGGAGATATTTTTCCCACTTGGACAAGACAATTCTTAGAATTTATGGATATTTCATAGGTAACAGGCAATATGTTTCCACCTATAGATTGAATCATCATGGTAATGTCAGTATTTAACACTTTTAAGTAGTACAAAAATGCATAGTTTGTGGTTTGCCTCACAAGAATTAGGATTCTATCCCAAGTTTTTTGGAACCTAGTATTAAAATCTTGCATGAATTCATATGGTGCCCTATTTATTATGGTTAATTTCTCAACTAGAGATAGGTGATCACTCTTTTACCCAAACCTATCAATCAATAGAGTCCCCAATTCATCCCATGAGCCAATAGAATTTACAGGTAGGGTCCCATACCAATCCAAAACTTTTCCTTTAAAAGACAAGGCCAACAACCTAATATCTGCATTTTCTTTGGTGATATTTTGGATATTAAAATATTTCTATATTCTGAATGTATTTAATGGTATTAATAGGACCATCTCCACTAAAAGATGGGACACTTTTGTGGGTAGCTTCTAGAATTTGATCATATTGGGCAAGATGCAAGGGAGATGCCCTAATGAAAGGTACAAAATTTCATCTTTTATACATTTTGGAATTATCACTATGGATGTTGGGAATGGAATGTAACACAAACTTAGAAGGTTTAAACACAAAATCTCTTTTATAAGGATGAGTGCTTACAAATCTATACCTTTTGGTAGAATATGGAGGTAATTCCACAAAATCAAAGGGTACACCTTTAGTAGCAAACCTAGTGGTCAACTTTGGCATGGAAAGTAGGAATGATCATCAAATAAAAACAAGAATTCTTTAATGGAGTCACTAGGTACTGAATGTATATGTTTCTTTCAACTTCTCTTATGCCAATACCAATTCTAATCTTAAATAATCTTCTAAGACATAGAGGTCCCACTGGGTGTGCCAAAAGCTATTGACACTTGAATTTATACCCTTGAGGATATTTTCAACTCTCCTCAATCAAGAATAAAATGGAATCATCTCTCTTATTGTGGGTAACAATTTAGTTGAGATAAATATCTAGATTAGGGGCTAGCTCCCCTTGATGCACCTTTAAAGATCTCTCTAATCTATCAATTGTGTATGAAAATGGGTATATAAACAAACTAAGAAAATAAAATGGTGATGCACCAATATGTATTATCCTCCTATTTGATTGATAATACACTACTTAAAGGTAAACAAGGATGTTTCACACAAACTCATAATAAAAAGACATTGTTGCATCAATATTTCCTAAGTTAGATTTAGCAAAGTACTTGACACCTAAGAGGGTGATGAATTATTCTATGAAGAGAATAAACATATACCACTTCTAAAAATCTTATACACTTAGTAAAAAATACTAACAGAGACCTGCAACAACATCCTTTTTGCACATTGGTAAGTGACCATAGATTGACATGCTAGAAAAGTAACTCTTTCACTAGTCATTATCAACAAGATTCAAACCTACACTCAATATTACAATGTGTGAATGGATAAATGACTTGTATGTTTACTCAAGAGTTATTCAAGTACAATGTTTTCTAGAGTTTTTCCAATAACCAACAGAGGCTACTGAACAAGCCAAAAGAATGTATATATATAGCCTCTAAGAGGTAGAATAATCAAAGGAAGTTCAAGGGTCACTTGGACATATATCATCTTGAGAGAAACAGTTACATTTTCATGTGGGAGAGAGGTGTCTAAGCTATGCCATGTCACCAAATGAATTAGTTACAAATAAGTTACAATTGAACCAAATGCCTTAGTTATAATTGAATTAGCTATAGTTGAATAAGTTACAACTGAAACAAATGCCTCAATTAAAATTTCCACTTATTACCTTTATCCTTACCTTTAGGTTCCCATCAAGCCTTTCTTTTAAACTTAAATGGCTAGTTTTCATAGTTTAAAATTGACATTTTACGGGGTGTCACTCCTCGAGTATTTCTTCAAACATTTTTCCCATGGTCATTTTTTTTTCCCTTTTGCTTCTTTTATATCAAACAAGTTTTTTAAAAGAATTCCTCAAACAATCTTTTCAAAAGAATTATTTTAGACTTTCCATTTGGGCCTTTTAGTTCTTTAAAATTATCCTTCAACAAAGTGAAAAAGGCCTTTTCTAAAATGAACATACCCTTTAGCTTCTTGCAGGTGACCCTTCGAAATAGTTGAAAATGTCATTTAGATTTTGGAAATGATCTTCCAAAAGGAAAAAATACCCTTAATTTTTTTTGAAATGGTCCACCTTCCCATATAAATAATATTTTAGACTTTTTGAAAACGTCCCTTTAGGAAAGTTGGAATGCCCTTCAGACTTTCTATAAATTACCTTTCAGCCTTCTTAGAAATGTCCCTTTGGGAAAGGTTAAAGTGTCCTTTAGCTTGAAAATTTCCTTCAAAAAATTTTAAACGTACCCTTCAAAAAAGTTGAAACAAACCCTTCAAAAATGTTGAGTGTCCTTAAAAAAAATTGCAAGCATCCTTTAGCTTGAAAAAGTCCTTCAAAAAATTTGAAACATACCCTTCAAAAAATTTGAAACATAACCTTCAAAAATGTTGAAACATACCCTTCAAAAAAATTACATGAACAATTTGTCTGAAAGAATTTATCACTTGTCTTTGAGAGATTTGTCTCAAAAAAATTGTCCAACGGAATTTGTTACTTGGCCGAATGAAAAGTTTGAAGGAAATACACTTAAGGAAAAAGTATTAGACAAAAATTTTAAAATAATTCAACAAAGGCTTAGAACAAAAACCCAAAATAATTTGGTGAAGGCATAGAAAAGACCAAAAATGAAATTTCTTAAAGGAATAGACTTATACATTTTTTGGGGCATTTGTCAAAGAATACTTCTTCCAAAGAAAATCCAAGTACTAGACCTAGCTAAAGATATAGACTTAGATGATTTTTTTCAAATAGGGGTGCCCAATTTTGGCTTGAAGGGCCAAAATTTGGTCAACAATGACATTATCACCAATTTGTTATTTTAGGGAGACATATCAAGAATTACATAGAATTTATATATCGGTCCCACATTTGGAAATGATATATCTTAAAATATTTCCACTTGTAACACTAAAGATGCATTTATTTAGGTTAAGTGTCAATTCATATTAGATAAGGTGGGTAAGGATGACACATAATATTAATGGCCATATTTTTGACCTCTCTTTAGAGGTTTTCCACACAAACCTCCACCATTTTATGGATAAGGTTATGGAAGATGTGTCATAACCCTTTGATAAGTTACATTGGAGTTCTTGAGACTAAAGGGCATGATAGTTTAATATAAATTTCCCCATGGAATGGTGAAGGATGTTTTATTTTTATCCTATTTTGAAATATGAATTTGATTATATCTTGAAATCCCATCCATGAGAAATAATAACTCATACCTAGTTATGACATCTACAATAATGTCTATGGAGGGTAGAAGGAAATTATCTTTAGGACATGCCTCATTTATGTCTCTATAATCCTTACATATAATTATCTTTCCATTTATATAAAATGGGGAAAATGTTGGAAAACTATATAGTGTATTTCATAGGATTATTGATTCATACTTGAGGATACTGATCACTTACTCTTTCACCATCAATGATTTCTTTTAGTTTTAAAGGCTTTAGTTTTTATTGGATTATTTTTGCATCTGACTTGGTTAATAAATTATCAATCACTACTTTAGGATTGATAGCCCTTGTATCTATGTAATATAAGGAAAATTATTTTTTATAGATTAGTGATAAGCTTCTTATCATCTTCTACCTCTTATAAAAAGACAATTTCCAATATTGAAGATTATAAGTTCCTCTTCCATGTTTATGTTTGTGTATACAATATACTCTATAACAAATAAATTCATTTCTATGAATTCTAGATGGGCATGGTGAGATCATAAGTTTTGTCATCTAATTTTAGTACTTCATAATATTATCTTAAAGAACTATAATCCTCAATTTTTTAATATGAGTCATAATATCATGATCCAAGGAAAGACAAAGGGTGAGTAACTATATTTAGTCCCCTTTTGTGATGTGATTTAGTTAGGTCATTTAATCCAATGGAAATTATAGGATTACCTATTCATTTTTAAGGAAATCAATGGTAAACAAATCATTATCATTATTTATGTGGTAAAGAGTTTCATTTTCTAGGATATTTGAAACAAGTGGTTTAATGATTATAGGCACTATAATTTCATATTATGGTATCTCTTAATACAAAAAAAAATGTTAAGATGAGTAAATTATTCAATTGGTGAGTTATTTATCCTTTATGGAGGATGACATATATGGAAATTATATCAATAAATTTAGTTATTTCATACACATATTTAATTTAAAATTTGAAGGTCTTCTTATGATATATTTTGAAAACTTGATAAGTTACCAATTATGAATAACCTAGGATCTTAAGTTTTTGAAATTCTAATCTCATGGTAGTTAGTAGTCCTACTAGTAGGGCCTTGTATTATCGGATGCTTTTGAATTATAGCCTAAATCCATATTGCACAGTGTTTCCTTTAAAGGAGGTTAGAATTACTCCTAAGAAAGTATCAACATGGAATTTCCACCCATCATAATAGAGCATCAATTTTTTTATCTTAAGGTAGATATTTGTCATGATTTGTTGGAGATATTTCATCATCCTTATAAATTTATACCATGAAAATTTTAGGACTTTTTGCCACTCAGTTGGAATACTTTGAATACTCAGCCTAAGGGTTTTAAGGGGTTATAATATTTGACCCCATGTGGGTCAAATACAAGAATGATACATTTATATTTTCCTAATATTTTTATATTTTAAATTATCAATTTATCAAATATAGCTACCACCTTTGTGGGATTTTCTTCATGGTTTTAGTTACCTTTTTGAGATATCAATAGATTTTTCATCAAGATTCTAACCTAATTGGGAGTTAGGGTTTTGTGAATTTGATTTTGGAACCATTTTTATCAAAATTAGTAAATTAAGAAGTGGGTTAATAAAATTATGAAAAACCTTTAAGTAAAATTAAAATGCATAATATATGAAAAAATACAAAAGATTGATTTGTAATTTAATAAATAACTTAGTTTTCAATTAGATTTAACAGACTACAATAGAGATTTATTGATTAATTGTTTGACTATGTGAGGTTATTATGAATTAATAATAAGGATATATTTAAATTTGTGATAAAGATGGCCTACAATATCATATTTAAAGTGTGCATGAGCTTGATAGGGTTTTTTTTCCATTTATGTGAAATTCTATTAGTGTATCTTTTCTTGTAGGTCATTATTATGTGATCAAATTCACTTGATCCATTATAGGAGCCACTCTTTGCCTTATTTTCACTTAGAACCTTAGTTTAATATACAATTTTGAAAAAATGTAACAAATATAAAAAGGAGTTTAGGGGATTAATTTTTTATTGTCCTCAACACCCCATACATTAATCCAAAACATAGAAGTTCTGGTCGATAAATATTTCAAGAACACAAAAATAACAAAGCAACAATGAATTATCTGAGAAGAGATGTTTTATTACTCAAGATCGTAATATAAGTATATGCTTATCTTTGGGAAGAGATGTTTGATTTTCCATTTTGGGTTACATATTCATTTATACACATTTTGAAAGAAGGTGGAGGATGTGGAAGGTCACCAATATCAAGGGAGATTAAGTGGTTTGACTTCCATGATTCAAAACAATACAAAATTCAAGGAATTACTATTTTTAGAAACTTACTATTTTTAGACTACACTACTAAAATTGAAATTTGGGGCACTTATATTAGCTTCTTAGGGATCAAGATCCATTTATAAAATATCCATACCATCTCACCACATTCGCCTCATTCTTATCTTTCCAATGGTTCAAATGATGAGTTAATTGGAGCTACGGTGAAAAAGTTATGGCTCCAGTAAGTTCCATCATCAATTAGGGTGGAACCATCACCCAAATTTTCACCTAAATTATTGCTCAGATCATACATTGAGACATTCATGCATACCAATACTCCATAGAGAGTTAAAAATCCATCTATTTCTCCATGCTATGATGGTGTGTGTGAAATACTAGTGTAATATTATATATTGGTGCAATCTTCATGTAATTATGTGATTCAATAATGACCTATCACCCTAAAGTTTATCCAAACATAGATCAAGGACACTTAGGTCATGTGGACTTATAATTGGGAATAATAGGTGCTTCCCTCTTAATGTATAGTTATAATAATTTTGGTGTTTAGAATATAGAATCCTCTTACCAATTAGTGAATAAATGAAGGGAACATATTCTCATATAATGCTATTTTTTTTTATTTCCTTAGATGGGACTTGTGAAAATTATGGTATGATCCATTAGATGAATTTGAATTTTATAAATTAGTCATTTTTTACTGGGAGGATGAAATATATGATGTAAGACACTACTAATGAATGAGATTGTATAGAAGGAGTGATCTTATTTAAATATTAGATATAACTAAATTGGAAATGTGAATCAATAAAATAGTGACTTTATGACAATTAGAAAGACAAAGAGGAATATTAATTTATCATCATTTTATTAACTATAAGGACTAATTATATTGAAGTAGAGGAATAATTGGTTTGAACTATGGAATTGAGCATAGGCTAAGTGTATATAAGGAGTGGTCATAATTACAATTTTTAGTGTTATATTTTAATTTTATTGACTAAATTTTCCTATTTTTATTTTAGTAATGTATCAAAAGTGAATTACTAGAGTAAAATAAATAAAGTAATAAATGAGCTTACCTATGTTTAGTAGGATTAGATGTAGATAATATGATGAACTGTGCTTCATGAAAAATTTCAATGAAACATGTATAAATAAGTATTTACTTAGGATGAAATTTAAAATTAAAGATAATAGACTTATAGATAAAATAATAAGGATTGAATACTCCTTTTCATGTATGTGAACCATTGCTTTTAGTGCAAAATTGGTGATTAGAAAGAGTAGGACCCTCAAATATTTATTTTCATCTAAAAATTTGGATTAGACTATGCATGCCCAAATCCTCATTGCTATGTGAATGTGATTAGGAACCCAATATGTGTTTAACTCCATCATCACACAACAATGTATTAATATATCTTAAAATCTCTTTATAAATTCTAATTTATCATTCTAGTGCCAAAATGGTGCAAAACTTGTGAAAAAATTGTCCAAAACTAGTGAAAAGGGCGAATCAATTGTTACAAATAAAAATAAGATTAATTTTTAGTGAAAAATAGTATGATCTAAGTCTAGTATATATAAGATAGAGAATTACATGAATTTCCATTCTATTTTCTAAAATTAGTGTAAAACCTTAGCAATAAATTGATCATGTGCCTCTTACATGCCCCCAATCTAATAGATTAGTATATTGATTCTGATAGTTAAGTAAATTTAACTAAATTTGTAATTAAACCTATGTCAAAATTCTAAAACACATGTCATACATGATACACCCAATTTGAGAAAAATATGTGATTAACTTGTGTATAAATTAAAATATTTTTAATGAGAAACACTAAAAATTATTATGTAGACTGGGTATAATTTTGTTAAATTTGGAAAATGTCATTTTTGACTTCTAAGATGAATGTGCACTATTTTGGATAGTTATGACCTGCATTGTTGTCTTGATATGTTTTTTAGGAAAAAATGAGTATGCATTATGATCAATAGATCAAGTACCATTATTTTCTATCTGTTAAAAGGACTATTTCATTTTAGTCTCTCCAAAAATACATTATGTATCCCCACTATTTTGAGGTGAGTTATGAAGGTGGTGAAATGAATGATCTCAAAATAAAAATTTATGTGAATGATGTTATAGAAAATATTAAAATATAAAGTAATAATTATAACTTTGGAGATCATGGTATCATATTTATAATCTAAACAAAATATTAATGTATTATGCATGTAGATCCAAGCATACACAATTTCATATCTAGATATATGTTAGATATTAGGTGCATGGTGACTATTAAGGACATAGATTACAACTTAGCTAAAAGTAGAAATGTTCAGGTGCTACTTTCAAATCTAGTCTAACATGGGAATGACCCTAGGTTGTGGGTTACCTAAACTTGGGTCAAACTTCTATAATTTTTAATGAGGCTATCTCCTTAAATGCATCACTTATCTCTTTTACACTAAACCTAGAGATTGCTTAGGGTGAAAAAGGGAGATAAAGACATGAATGAAAATCTATACTAAATATGGTGATGTATGAAATATTCTATGACCCACTTTCAGCCTAGACACTTTTATCACTACTAATGAATTTCAGCAAGACAAGAACTAGTCAGATTCTATAACAAGGTTCCAAGCATGAGTATTTTTTGTGAAGGCTAAAAGGAGACCTGCATATTGAAGGACAAAAAGAGATAGGTCTATATAAGGCACTATAGACTTATGACACTTCAAGAGGAATGCCACTAGATAACACTTCATACAACCTATAAGAAACAAATGGGATTGAAGCGAAGTACATGAAGAACATATAGATGATGAATAAAAAAATACACTCTACACATAAAACATAAATAAATCACACTTAGCATTCAAATAGAATCTAAAAACTACCTTATATTGCTTCAAAAGAGTATTACAAAGTGACTTTAGTAGAGCTTCATTGTCTCTAGTTGTGGGATACAAAAAAAGATCTCAAAGCTAGTATTTATAGGTAGAAAAAGGGGAGAGAGAAAATATGCCACTAAAGGGATCATTAATGAGCCCAATCCCATTTATAATAACCATAGCCCAATCCTCCTTGAGCCTAATCCTATGTTAATGTCACTCTATCCTTTTCTGGCATGATTGAGGATAAGAAATCAAGATAAATTTTAGGGGGGGATTCTTGTTACTACATGAACCTTTCTAAGTTCCTCCATATCAATGTCATTCCTTATAGGGAAAGGTATTTTTATTCATGTCCATGCTCATGTATACTTTTAATGGCTTTTTATATGGCTTGATATGTTCTTTCATTAATTAAATCTATCTACCTCTAATTTGAAATGTGTACCTAGGCTTACTATAGATTGAAAACAAATTTAAAATATTGTTTTTTCTATAGTTAATAAATCCAATTGGACATATCTATATCATATGATCATCTAGTAGCCCACCCTAATCTATATCAGGTCATAAAAAGACCTATTATGTCTCTATAGATTCTTAATATGACCATCCGATCCCAAAATATCTACTCTTGGTCTAACCTAGATCATGCTAGTGCTCATTTCTAGTAATACTTACCTTGTTTGGGTCAAAAATGGCTTTTTAAACTTCCATTGAAAATCTTGGGTTTACCCTTTGCTAATTATATACTGATTATCTGTCTCAACATATTGACCTATTAAATCCCTCTTGCGCTATCTAATATTCATGGCATAGGCAAACACAAACCCTAGATATTTATTTGACTTGTCTACTTTTTTTGAGCTAGTGCCACTTAACATCCGTGCATTGATCCTCAAGATCTCCCTGTCATCTTATTCATTTCTATTTTTATGCCACATGGTGACCTCTGAGCTCTTTGACTTCTCCAACCTTTCTTACACTATTGATCTAGATTTGTATACTCAAATGTACTCTAATATATCTGCTTGAACCCACTGACCTATCAATCACTACTCCGCATTAGATCTCCTATACAATTAAACATTGGTTGTTGATCCTCCCTTTTAGATTATATTGGATATTCCCTAGGACTTAATTTTTACATTTGGACACTTATGTTTGACATCTATGTGAATGTATTTTATGTTTGCATTACTGTCACTAAGATATTTGAATCTCAATATTTATTTATCATGTATTGAATTTGATATTTGTGTGACTATCGAATGATGTCTGCATGACTATCATTGATGTCTATGATCCCATCACACTTTGAACTCAAATGTATAATTACATATCTTGATTTTAACACTTGTGCAAACATTATAATATTTAAATAAACTTCTTTGGGCCAAAACATTCTATTAGATATTTTGTATTTGCCCTTAGTTTTATTGAAACCATCATTGTAGACATTTTATCCAAAAAAATATGTCCTCGAGGAAATTGTTGTGCAAAAATTTCCCTAAAAGAAATTTGGTTTTGTCTTTAAGACTTTTGTTTTAGCCTTTTGATACGGAAAATTTTAGTCAATATTTTGTTTAGGAAATTTATTGTGGGCTTTATGATAAGACATTTCCTTTGAAATAATTAGTCTATGGGATTTTGTCTCAAAAAAAATGTCTAAAATAATTGAATTATGCTACAGACAAAATGCCTGAGAGAATTATGTTCTTAGATTTTCCATAGACCTTTTGATTTATAAAAAATGTCCAAAAGCATTCATGTCTTTGGGATCTTCATCTTCAGACAAAATTGTTCAAAGGGAATGACTTAGACTTTGGATAAAATGTCTGAGAGAATTGAAAAGGATGTTTTATCTTTGAGAAAATTGTTCAAAAAAATTGTTTGAAAAAATTCTAACACTTAGATTTTGCCTCAAAAAAATGTCTAAAGGAAATTGGGTCCTCAGAGAATTTCTTAGACAAAATGTCCAAAATAATTCCCAACACTTAGTCCAAAAATTTGAAACATTTTCTCTAAAATAAATACTATACTAAGCCCAAAACATAAATTCTAAAAGAATTGAACTTAACAAAAATAAAAGCCTAAAATAATTAACACTTAGCCTTTTAGATTGTAAGATTTTTTGGACTTGTGCAATTTACCTTTCTGTTGGATCCTTGAAGACTAGAATGAACTAGGAAGACCTAAAGCTTATGCAGACTTGTTTCATTATTTAGAATTTCTCTCACACCATGGGCCTACTTCCAAATTGTTTATTTTCCTTATATACCTATCCATCTAGATCTTGGTCTACCTAGTCAAACCATTTCTAGGCAAGATCTCTATGTTGGCCAAATGTGGCCAACATTTTTGGTGACTCAGCTAGCTTGACCAACCTACTGGTCATGGAACCTAGAATTTGATCAAAATCATTCATGATGGTTAAACAAATGAAACATTATTTGTATAAAGACTCTGCCTATCTCCTTGAAACATATTGAAGTAATGAGATACACACAATAAAGTTTAAAAAAAAAAAAAAAACAACTACTCGAAATAGTAGAAAAGCAACAAACAAAAAATGTGCAAGGGTACTTGGAAAAAAGATAGACCTATCTACCTATGTACAAAAATCATGATACAACACTAATAATATAATTTAAGATACCTCCTATTGATAGGGATGTGAAGGATCTCTCCATTTAGCCTAGTAAGCTCAAAATCATTGCTCTCTTTGCAAGCTATCATAACATAGGGTCCACTCCAAAGACTATCAAACTTGGAGTGCATTCCAAGTTTTGCACTATCCTCATCCCATTTGAGGACTATATCACCTTGTTGAAATTTTTTTAAGGAATATCTCTTGTCAAATGACCTATTGAGCATGATGTTGATTGGACCATATGATGTGCATAGTCATGTCTCTAGTTTTCTCCATCTTTCTTATCTCATTTAACCATACTTTCATAGCATCATCCTCTAGAAGCTCAAGCTGATGTGCAAGCTCTAAGTAGGAATCTCAAGAGATATAGAGATTTTATCATATTTCCCATAGATAAGGAGGTATGGGGAATGTCTAGTATCTACCTTATGTGTCACTCTATTTGACCATAGAGTAGTTCTTAGTCTAGTATGCCACTACATCTAACTATCCTCCATGGTTCTTTTGATAATCCTTAGCAAGTTTTTATTGGTGGAGTCTGATAGTCCATTACCCTATGGGTAATAATTAGAGGATGCCTTGAGATAAATTCCATGTGAAAGATCCCATTCACATAGCTTATTGCTACTAAAATCTAATGCATTTTTATAAATAATTATAGATGGCACACTAAACTTGGTCACAAGGCTATCATAGAAGTCCAAAATAGAAACTTAGTTACCCTCCTTGAGGAAAACTACTTGAACCCACCTTGTAAAGTAATCTATATCTATAATGATCCATTTATTCCCTTTAATTAAAGGGGGTGTATCATCCATATAAAATCTAAACCTCATTACATAAACGGTTGATCTACTTGTATGGGTTACAAGGGAAGGGCAGTTAGCTTATACTTACCAATAAAAATTACACATTTTGGGCATTTCCTTACCCAAGAATGAGAATCTCTAAACATTGTGGGCTAAAATTACCTAGATCTAATGCTTTTGGAGGCTATGGTTTTGGTATCAAAGTTCCCACCAGCTAGACCATCATATAACTTCTCAAGTAACTTATTTATTTGGCATGATTCCACATACCTCAAAAGCATGCCTCCTATGTCCTTTTTGAAAATTACTCCATCTATCAAGACATAATGTATGCTTTTAAACCTAATGTGCCTTATCTTAGATCTATATATCCCCATAGGGCATTATCCTAACTCAATAAATCTAGTTATGTCATGTGTCCAACTGAAGGGTGTGTTGTCTATGGCTACCTACTAGCTGTCATGGACTATAAACACTTGATATTTATCTTGATTTCTTATACTACTATATGCTCACACAACTCTTTGTCCCTCACAAGATTTACAACTCTAAACTCAATGTCATACTCTATGCACTTAGTGACCCATCCATCTCTCTTGTTATTTAAGTCTTTATTGAGGATAAAATACTTCACACTTGGATGAGATACCATTAGTATAATCTTATTATTTTAAACTAAATGTCTAATTTTTTTCAAACTTATTATAACAAAAAGTATATTTTTTTATACAAAGATATATCTTTCCTCATAACCTTCTAAGGATTGACTAAAGAAAGTAATATGATTCTCCATACCTTGATTATTCTACTACATAAGCATGGCTGAGATTACATCTAATGTAGAGAAGGCATATAAAGAAAATCCTTATTGAAGTTAGGATTAAGGAGTGTGGGGGCATGAGATATGGCCTCCATTAGAACTCGAAATATTATCTTACCTTATCTTGTCCATGTAAAATATTTATCTTTTCTCAACATATGGGTGAGGAACTTTACCAACTCTATAAAGCCTAGAATGAACCTCTTGAAATTGATCTCGCCCAAGAAGCTCTACAATCCTTTCTTATGTTTAGGTAATGATAGATCAAGTATTACTTCTATCCTCTTTGAATCAATGGAAAGAGCAGATTTAGACACCACGTGACCAAGAAGTCTTCCTTCATGTACTAAAAAAATGCATTTATTTGGATTAAATGAAACTCAAAATTGGCTACATCTATCAAAAATAGCTCTTGAGTGTATTAAGTGATCATTAGGATTCTTTGAAAATATTTTTATGTCATCAAGATAAAAAAAACCCTATCACTCAAAATACTATGAAAAGTAACATCCATTGCTCTTTAAAAGGTTGCTCTAGCATTAGAGAGTCCAAAGGGCATTTTAACATATGCACAGGTGCCCCATTTTATAGTGAAGGTAGTCTTATGCCTATCTTATTATTTGACCATGATTTTATTATATCTAGAATAGCCATCAAGCAATGAGAACCTTTGACAACTTGCCACCTTTTTCATAATTCGATCCATAGAGGGAAGTGGGTAATTGTCCTTTAAGGACACCTTATTTAGGTCCCTGAAGTCAAAACATAAATGAATCACTCCATTATTTTTCCTCACTAGGACAAGGTTTTCCACCAATGAGGAATATTCAATTAGAAATATTATCTTTGATTCAATCAATTTAAAGAGTTCTCTTCTCATGAGGTCCTCCACTCTTGGATTAACAGGCCTTTATTTTTGCCTAACTGGTTTGGCATTACTCTCCAATTCAATGGTGTGTTGTGTGATTTTGAGGTCAACCACATTTAATTATATGTATTACCATGCACATATATTATAAAATATTGGCATAAAGAAATAAATGTATCTGTTTCCTCTGTTGTATTGACCTTTCCCAACTTTAACAATTTTCCATAAATATCTTTATCTTTTCATAGTGTTCTTCCTTAGATAATATGTATACTTTCCATTTTATTACTTGGAAATATTCATTTAATATTATTTCTAATGTCTCAAGATCCTTAGATAGATTTTTGGATCTTAGTTGAAATATCTAATCATCATACTGGTGCTGGAACTTATTTTGATTTTTATGGCAGAATTCTACCCCTTGCATCAATAAACATATAATTTGATCATCATTATCAAACACTTTCCAACTCACCTCATTATCAGGTATATTTGTCCTACATAGGACCTTTACCTTACCTTGGATCTAGTTGTCTTTGACTCTATTTATAAATTCATACTGAGCCCCAATGGCTACAAGCCTATCTACTTATAGATGTGCCTCCCTTGGTATAGATTATATATTAAATGCTAATAAGTCTTCTATGAGATACCATACATAATGTTTGTATTCTTTTAAATGATGGTTATTTATTTCATCTATGCCTTTCACTTTTTACACAACAATCTCACTATTTACTTTGACTTGAATATGTTTGACACCTCTTTTTTTTTCCTCTTGGAAACCTTTCAAAAGAGCTTCATATTCAACTATGTTTGAAGTGAAACTAAATTTAAATATTTTAGCTGAACAATACTTCTAGCTTGATGTTGAAACCAACATGACCCTAGCTCCACTACCATTTTTTGACCTTGAGACATCAAAGAATAATGTCCATTAACCATCTTCTTCTTGAGTGGTGTTAGTCAAGAAAGGTATATTGGCACCTTCTTCATACATAAAATACACCCCTAATTCTACTTATTCAATATTTTTAAAGGGATCAAATCCATGGTTTTTAGCTACCCATGCATATAGGTATAGGTTTTAAATGCATTCAATATGATAATGAGGCTCTTGTTCACTAACATTTTCATCTTCCTCAAATATAGTGTCATTGACATTTTCAAGGCTAGGCATATGAGGCTCTAAATGGAACCTAGAGATAGGTTCAAACCTAATAGTGACCTTAGTCCCATATTTGGTCTTAAAAATAATGTATGACTAGTTATAGGACAAATATCCCCCAATATTTAAAGGAATGTCCCTAGATAAGCATACGGCAAAATATGTGGGTAGGTCGATAACCATTACATCTTGAGTGATGACAAAATTTGGGCAAGTTGCCAATGTGATATTAAGATCTCTCATTATGCCTACCATCTTAGTGGGGGAACCATCCAAATAGAGAATAACCTTTTCATTAGGTACATATTTAAGCCCAAGCTTATCTACTATGGATTTAGGCATAACTAAGGTCAAAGCACCTAAATCTATCATACAATTATGTACTAAATAGTCTCTTATGATGGTTGATAAATAGAATGGATGGAGATTGATAATGTTGGGAGGATGAACAATATTATGAACCTAAATTTGATTAGGATCTTAGTTGGAAACCTAACTAAGACTAGGCTAACCACTATTTTTAAAAATAATATTCACCTTTTTTGCTATCTCATTCACATGAAAAGGATTGGAGAGTTCTTTCTAAAGGATTTCCTTCTACCCTAGGATAGACAAAGTATCATACATAGACATATTGACATTAGCCCTTTTCATATGATCCATAATATTTAAATGGAAGCTACTACCTTTGGATTGCACTTTGGAAGTAGAAGCATCACTTGGTACTTATATGACATGAGGAATAAAAGGAGACTTATATTATTGTATCTAATATTGGGGTACTTGTTATGTTATAAGATATTTAACAACTATATTTGAATTGGTTGGCTATTGATTAGTTTGTGGAGGTGTTGAAAGAGCTTTATAGGATTCCCCAAATTATCATCCAACATCATCCTTTTATACCTGGTATGAGTTATAATTGATTCATCTAGCCTTTGTATAGTCTTCCCCAAGTTTTTTGCTACATGTTTAAACATATGCTCCCCTTCTTGAAAGTTTATGCACATTGTGTTAGATATAAAATTAACCATGCTTCCTTACTATTGAAATTGAGCTTTTGATGATGTCATGGTAGGCACATTACCTTGGTTCGTTAGAAGGACTAATGGTGGGGGTAATATTGTGTCATGGCCTAGAAATGAAGGATCCTATTGCCAACCAGGGTCTTAGTACATCTTTCCACCTTTAATCATTACCATATCATTAGATTTTTCCCTTGATCACCATTGACACTCTTGTGTAATATTATTTTATACAAGGACCAAGGCTATTGAGCTACTTGCAGCTCCAAGGTTGTAGCTATTACAAGTTCTACCTTGGGTAAGTTGGCCTTGAGCTTATTAGTTTGATGGATAAGGGAGTCTATTATAGGATTTATTAGGGTATTGGGTTTAGAAGGGGTGTTGGTATGATTATGGATTATATGAATTTTGTTGCTATCTCTCTAGAGCCACTAGCTTGTTATTTTGTGCCTTCAATAAGATCTCAATCCTTGAAAACTTATCCACTTGGCCATCATCAGGTTGGGCTTGGTTGTTTGGGGTGGGTGGTGGAGAAATGGTAGGTGGGGTTAGTTAAAGTTTAGAAAAATGTGGCATGAGTGGTCTTGGCATGAGTTTCCCTACTTGTATCAAATATTTTTATGCTCTTATGGCTATTTTATAATCCCTAGGTAGAGTTGTGCCACACATATATTTTATCATGACTGTAATGTCTAAATTCAATGCTCTCAAATAGTAAGGGAAATCATAATTTATTGTGAGGTTAATGATGATAGGGATCCTATCCCATGTCTTTTGGAATATATATTTGAAATCAACCATAGATTTTTGGGGTGCCCTTTTGATTGAGGTAAGTTATTTCACAAGTGAAACATGGTCACTCCTATCCTCAAAATGTTTACATAGACACTCACAAAATTCATCAAAAGTATTGATTGAGGTAGGAGTTACACCCCTATACCATTGTATGGATTTACCTTTCAAAGATGTGTCTAGTAGTCTCATGGCTACATTTTCTTATGTAATGTGGTCTACTACATAAAGGTTTGAGATATCAGTATTGTGCTCTACATGAGTATTGGATTTTTCCCTAATAAAGTAAGATAGACTATTCAAAGAGGTAGTAGGGATTTCGTCATATTGCTTAATTTTAAGATCATTCCCCCCATTTAAGGGTACAAAAGATTTATTTCTTAGTAACATTGTGAATGGAAGGGGAAATAGGTGTCACCTAGAATTAAACCTTTAGAATGAAGGTGTAGACTATGCTATGTGAGGCAAGTGGCTTATGATGTGCCTTTTGATAAGAGACAAGGATGTTATTACTCTCATTATTATTGATGGTGCTATAAGCTTGTTAAAATGGAATTCAATGCCCCTTATAGAGAATCTTATTCCTCTTGGCATGTAGGTAAGGGACTAGATTTTATGGACCAAGGATGATTAGAGTTATCAATTATTCTTTTTGAGTGTCTACCACATTTATTATCTAAAGATAGCACTAAGTCTTTAGATTCTTCTTCAAATATCCCATTGAGCTTGCCAAAACAATTAAGGATGTAGATTGTACCTTAGATGAAAGTATAAATGCTTAGGTCCTACTTTCACATCTATTCCAGCATGGGAATGACCCTAGGCTATTGGTTACCTAAACTTGAGTAAGACCTCTAGAGTTTTTAATGAGCCTAGATCCTCAGATGCATCATTTATCTCTTTTACACCAAACCTACATATTTCTTGGGGTGAAAAAGGGAGATAAATAAATGAATGGAAAATATATACTAAATGTGGTGATACACCAAATATTCTATCATCCACTTTCAGCCTAAATACTTCTATGAATAAGACAAGAACTGATTAGATTCTTTAACAAGGTTGTAAGCATGAGTACTTTGCATGAAGTTTTAAATGAGACCTACATCTTGAAGGACAAAAAAAGATAGGTTTATATAAGAAACTATAGACTTATGACATTTCAAGAGGAATGCCACTAGCTAACACTTCGTACAACTTGTAAAAAACCAATAAAATTAAAGCAAGGTACATGAAGAACATAAAAATGATAAATAAAAACATATAATCTACACATAAAACTTTAATAAATCACTCCTAACATTCAAATAGAATCTAAAAACTACCTTATATTTCTTCAAAAGAGTGTTACAAAGTGACTTTGGTAGAGCTTCACTATCTCTAGCCAAGGGATACAAAATAAGATCTCAAATCCAATATTTATAGGAAGAAAAAAGGGAGAGAGAATAAATGGCACTAAAGGTATCATTAATGAGCCCAATCCCATTTGGAATAACAAACCCCCAATCCTCCTTGATCCTTCTATATTAATGTCACTTTATCCTTTTCTAGCATGATGGAGGATATGAAATCAAGATAAATTATAGGAGTCCATTCTTGTTACTACATTAACCTTTCTAAGTTACTCTATATCAATGTCTTTCCTTATAGGGTGAGGTCTTCATATTCAGAGTCATGCTCATGTCTACTTTTAGTAGCCATCTATATGGCTTAGGATGATCCTTCATTAATTACAATTATCTACCTCTACTTTGAAATGTGTATTTGGGCTTACTATAGACTGAAAACCAATTTAAAATATTAGTTTTCCTATAGTTTATACATCCACTTAGACATATCAATATCATATGATCAAATAGTATCCCACCTTGATCTATATCAGGTCACAAAAGGACCTATTCTATCTCTACATAGTCTTAAAAGTGCTCTTGGTCTAACCTATATCATGTTGGAGCTTAGTTCTATTCATACTTACCTTACCTGGGTCAAAAATGGATTTGTCAACTTCCATAAAAAATTTATGGGTTTACCCTTTACTCATTAGCCTCTAATTGTCTAACTTAGCCTATTGACCTATTAACTCCCTCTCATATTATCTGATCTTCATGGAATGGGCAAATTTGATCCCTATATCTTTGCTTAACTTGTCAACTCTATTCGATCTAGTACCACTTGGCAACCTCATGTTGATCCTCAGGATCTTAATATCAACTTGTCCACTTCCTTGTATACACCACATGGTGGCCTCTAAGCTCTTTAACTTCTCTAACCTCACTTGCATCTTTGATCAAACTTCATATGCTCAAATTTGCTCCATTAGTTCTACCTAGACCTACTGACCTATCGGTCACCACTCATCATTAGATATCCTTTATGATTAAACACCAATTATTGATCCTCCCTTTTGAATTCCAATGGTTACTCCCCAAGACTTAAATTTGAAATGTGTGCACCTATATTTGATGTCTATATGAATGTATTTTATGTTCATGCAATCATCACTGAGATATTTGAATCTCAATGGTTATTTGTCATGCCTTGAATTTGACATTAGTACGATCATCAAATGATATTTGCATGACTGTCACTGATGTGTGCAATCCTATAACACTTTGAACTCAAATGTCTAATTACTAAGCTTGATTTTGACACTTGTGAGAACATCATACTTTATGAATCAAATTATTTGAGATAAAGTATTATTTTGAAGCTTTTACATTGGCCCTTTGTCTTTATCAAAACCATTCCTATGGAAATTTTGTCTGAAAGAAATATGTCCTTGAGGAAATTGTTGTAGAACAATTTACCTAAAAGAAATCTGGTTTTGTTTCAACATTTTTCTTTGGACCATTTTACTTGAGATTTTGTTTGGGAAATTTATTGTGGGCTTTATGCCAAGTCATTTCCTCTAAAATAATTATTTTTTGGGATTTTTTCTTGGATAAAATGTCTAAAATAATTGACTTATATTGTAGACAAAATGCCTAAGATAATTATACTCTTATCTTTTCTATGGACCTTTTGATTCAGATAAAATGTCTAAAAGAATTCATGTCTTTAGAATCTCTGTCTTGGATAAAATATCCAAAGGAAATGACTTATATACTATAGATAAATTTTTTCAGAGAATGGATAAGGACCCTTTGTCTTTAAATAAATTGTTCAGATAATTTGTTCGAAAGAATTCTAACACTTATTTTTTGCCTCAAACAAAATATCTGAAGGAAATTGGGTCCTCAAGGAATTTGTTTAGAAAAAAATGTAAAAAAAAATCCCAGCATTTAGTCAAAAAATACAAACCATTTTCTCTAAAATAAATAATTTACTAAGCCCAAAACACAAAGTTTAAAAGAATTTAACTTAGTCAAAATAAAATCCCAAAAGAATTAACACTTAGCCTTTTATCTTGCAGGATTTTTTGGACTTGTACAATTTACCTCACTACTAGATCCTTGAAGACTCAAGACCTAAAGCTTATGCAAACTTGTTCCATGACTTATATTTACTCTAACACCATGAATTACCTTATTTAAAATAGTTTCTTTTCCTTATAGACCTATCCATCCATAACTTGGTCCACCTGCTCAAACCATTTCTAGTCAAGATCTCTATGTGGGCCAAAAGTGGCCAACAGTGACTAAATGATCAATACTAAGTATGTGAAAATGACATAAAACTAATCAAGTAGAGATGAATGATAAGGATCATGGCATCAAAAACTAAGGAGATGCATAATATTGATCATGGAATCACAAACTGAGAAAATAATGACAAAAAGATCCATTGCCATGATGCATACATAATGAGCACACATAAGAGCATGAAAAAAGCATAATAAGGTCAAGTGGCCACATAAAAGGGACATGTTAAAATATAACTCACACACATAGAGACACATAATAAGGCTTAGAGTCACTAATATAGACATGTTTAAATGTTCATAATCTAGATAGTGAAAATGCATAAGGCATTAATAAAAGAACCAAAACATGATAATAATGCATGAATAAGTGATATTTATCTACATAAGTAATAAATAACATTATTAAATTAAAAAATAGGTATATATTAAGATATAAATTCTAAACTAAGCAAACATGGAAATTTTTTATGTAATGTATTGTACTCTAGTAGGAATAAAAGGGATAGTCATAGAATGATAGAACTAAAGTAAAATATGCCCCTAGTGAACTTGATGTGATGCACATAAGCTATATAACACCTATTAATATTTTATATCTAATAATTAAAGCATGTGTTCACTAAGATAATTATGTTATAATCATACAAGATCAAAATATATTATTGTCAAGATTATAGTAGATATTTTATGCTTTCACAGTCCATATAAATATAACTTCTAGCTTTTTTTAATAAACTATGTTGTTTTCAATTGCCTTGATGTTTTGAATCATCATCCGTGATCTTTATTTAGGCGAATAAATATAATTTTTTTATCCTAAAGAAGGATCATGGATGATGATCTAAAATGTTGAGGTAAATAAAACCAAGAATTTATTCCCAAAAGATAGAAGCTCAAGATTATAGTAGTTTTATTTGTGTAAATTTCTACTAATCTAAGATAATATCACCACCTACGACTACATTTGAAAGTGATGATTCTTATGTTTTAGAGCTCACTCAAGTACATTTATAAAGCATGTTTGATATAAAACTAGATATAGATAAGTATTACATATACTAAATCATAAATAAGTTGATGTAAATTAACTATACATATCATGCATATGTCTTGATTTTGAGAAATTTCTATATTTTTTTATATTTTCAAATATATGTAACTAAAACTAAGTAACACACTAACCAATGAATCTTGAAAGAGCCTCATAATCAATAGTTACTTTATTCAACATAGGTATAAATGACCTCTCATGAATGGAAAGTATCATGCCACTATGAAGTGAATTGGTCTCAACTTGGAATATTAAAATTACTTTATCTTTATAACATAATTCCCACTATCATGATGATGATTTTTACTATGTTGTGTATATTTTTTAGCATTGTGAACTTTAGGGATCTTCAAAACCCATCATGGAGTATAAGAAATCTTTGTTGGTTTTCTTTTTGTAACATTCTTAATTCATTATAATATCAATCTATGATGTGATGGAGTAGAGAGTGGCTCTCTAGATTCAATGACAAATCACTATTTAAATGGATTTTCAAAAATATGCATCCTTGTCAAGTTTAAAACTTATTTATAAATTATTTGAATAGGTTGAACCTTTTTAGGTTACTCAACTAATATTTATTACGTAGGAATAATAACCTTCAGTTAAAGTTGGTATTAATATGGAATACATGAACTTTGATAACCTCTTTATAAAAAATGTATTTCAAACATCTATGTACTATAGAAATAAATACACAAATATGTTGAATTTAATGATGTACCAATAACGTATCAAAGACTTAGGAAATAAGTAATATTATAAACTTGGTGTCCACATGTGTTGTACTAACCTATATTTGTAACATGATCTCACCAATAGAAATTTGAAAATGTCCATTGAATCCCTTTATTACTATTATTTTAAGATGTCCATCTTAATCTATGTATCCAAAATGAGAGATAAGTGTGATAATACACATATTCACACTTGAATCATTGTCAACCATAATAATCTATATAGGTTGATGATAAGTGTAAGATCAAATGAATAAAGAGTGAAAACCAAAATCATCATCAAAAATATCATGCTCTTTGAATGTGATAGGTGTTCTAGATTGCACTGAAACATGATATGTACCAATGATTTCATTCAAAGGATGTTGTACACATATATGAAAATCATAATAAGTTGGTGGATGATGTGCATTACGTGTGTAATTTACTTATAATTTATCTTTTATTTATTGACCTTTATGCTTAGGGAAAGTATAATTTAATATCTTCATTATGAAAATCTCACTTGGATGTGCCTTAATACTATCATTAGATGTATCGACATAAATGATGTTATCATCTCTCAAATCATTCATATTATTTCTCAAAATAATGCATATACTAATAATATGTCCTTTTTCTCTATGAAAATCACAAAAAATATCAAATCCTTTTGGAATAGGTTTACTCAGATCAACATATTTAATGGGAAGGATTGATATGAGATTACATTGTTATAATTATTGTAACACCTTTTAGGGAGATTCTAGCAAGTTGATAAACTTTCTCATTAGAGGAGCTAATAATATAATATGTAAAGTAGGTTTCAAAATTATATTCACTTTTGTCAACCATAATAATATATATAGGCTAATGATCAATGTAAGATCAAATTAGTAAAGAGTGCGAATCAAAATCATCATTGGAAATAACATGCTCTATGAATGTGATAGGTGGTCTAGATGGAACTAAAACATGATATGTACCAATGATTTCATTCAAATGATGTTGTACCTATGAATGATGATTATAATAATTTGTTGGATGATATGCATTATCTATGTAATGTAATT
Organism: Torreya grandis; assembly: GCA_037957365.1. Taxonomy (NCBI): domain Eukaryota; kingdom Viridiplantae; phylum Streptophyta; class Pinopsida; order Cupressales; family Taxaceae; genus Torreya; species Torreya grandis. Next base: position 2,924,744 of record JARHVA010001039.1, on the reverse strand, counting down.
ATAATTTATCTATTATTTCTTTATCTTTATGTTTAGTGAAAGGATCATTGAATATCTTCATTATTAAAATCTCAATTGGATGTGACTTTGTACTATCAATATATGTACTGACATCAACAATATTATCATCTATCAAATCATGCATATTATGTCTCAAACTAATGTATCTACTAATAATATGTCTTTATGCTCTATGAAAATCACAAAAAAATGATCAAATCTTTTTAGAAGATGTTTATTCAGATAAATATAGTTAATAAGAGGGAGTGATATGAGGTTACATTCTTATAAGTTTTGTAACACCTTTTAGGGAGATTTTATCAAGTTGGTAAACTATCTCATTGAAAGAGATAATAAAATAATGTGTGGAGTAGGTTCTAAAATTGTATTCACATTTGTCTTTGGATCATTCTTATTTTCACTCAATCTCACCTTGTATGGTTTATTAATTGGATTATTTTCATGAGAATTATAAACCATATTGTTTGGATACTTTAGCTTATAAATTAATAAAAACTTAACCACTATTTCCTTAACTATGTGACATAAATCTGTGAATGATATAAATTTATTAAACATGGTAAGTTCATGTAAAGGTGGAAGCAAGCTCTATTTGAATATGTAATTCAATTTGTTGTCTTCCCTAGAATTCTTCATCTTGGATAAAATGAGCTTACACTGTAAGACAAATTATGAGATAGGCTCATTGGAGTCTTTTTTAAGCTAAGCAATTTGAGACTATAAAATATTTTCACTTATATTGATTGATAAATGTACAAAAAAAAAATTCCAAAGGATTGAACACATGAAGTGACCTATGTGATAAATCATAAAACTATCTTAGAGCATAATATTTTAAGTTTATATGAAATAACTTGGTCAAAAACATATCATTGATGTATAGTCCAAACATGTTTCATGAAATGCTCTCAAATGTTACTCAAGGTCACCTTTTTAATCATAAAATTTAAATTAAATTATGTTTAATATGTTGATATAATGGAGTATGAATCAAAATATGTGAATAAAGTTATTGATTAGGTTTCAAATAACCATGTTCCATTTGTAGAACCTTAGTTTATGAGATAGAATAATCTGCACAAAGGATTGTACATCAGGAATATAATGTGTGGTAACCAAAGGTGGTGTAAAAATTGATAGAGTAGAGACTCGCATATTGATCTAATAAAACCCTTTGGTCTACCCCATAGTACATGTAATTATTAAATTTGTATCATTTTATGTAGATAAAGGAATGGAACCCATAGTAGTGGAAGTCTCTAAGGATTGGCCTTAAGATGATCTATGTATTTATTATCTTTTTTTTTTTAATAAAAAACCATATTGTATATCTTTATTATTTGAAATAAACATTTTAGTTTTCTTTTGTCCATGTCGTCAAATCTATTAACTAGACCTAGCATTATGTTGTTATCAACTAGAATTTAAAAACTGGTCAACTTGAGTACCACTTAATAAAGCACTTCTTCTATGATAGGTATAAACAAATTTATTACAATGCACAAAATATGAAATAAAAACTTGGTAGATTGATGTTAATAATTACTTAACCAAAACTAAAAAACCTTAATACAACAATTAGAAACAATAGAAATAAGGAAAGAGTCCCTAATAACATGGATAGTTAGGATTTTAAATTTTAAATCAATATATCAGGTTCACCAATATATCGTATAAAAATTAGTGAATCAATAAATGTGTTAATCCAATTATGACAAATTATTGAGTAAAATTATAATGTATAATATATGCAATAAATACATAAGTTTGATTTATAACTTAATATTTATAGAAATATGTTAAAATGGGAAGCATTAAAGATAAATAACTTATTTGGAATTTATATCTTAAAAACTATAATTGATAATATGTGATTTATTGTGGGACTATGTAAGGTCATTGTGAATTTGTAACATGGTTATATTTAAATCTAGGACAAGGCCATGTTATTTGGGTAAGGTCAGGGTGCACTGTTATCTACAGGGTGTGTCATTATCTAGGATGGTTTTTCCCACTTTGTCTAAAATAATATCAATGTTTCTTCAATTTTAGTTCATGTGTATGTGATAATATCTACTTGATTATATTAAGGAGCCACTATGTGACTTTTTCTTCACTGAGAACTCTATCTTGGTAGATGATGAGGAACAAACACAATAAATGGAAAAAATGATTAGATTCTAAAGTTGTGCCTCAACCAAACACCCCATGTGTTGAGATCTACCTACATACCAATAATTTTCAAGGGATAAAATTACATGTACTCCCATACAGTAGTGGTGTATGTGAAATATGAGTGTAATGTTATATGTTGGCACAATCCTTGTGTAATAAAGTTCTTCAATAATAACTTCTAACATTGAAAGCTTATTTAGACTTGGGTTAGGGATACTTAGGTTGTGTTGACTTAGAATTAGGAATAATAAGTGTTTTACTCTTACTATGAAATTATAATAACTCTAGTGTTTGCATATATAGAAGCCTCTTGCCAACTAGTGAACAAATAAATAAAAATGTGATTATATATTGGTATTTAATGGAATTTCCTTGGAAAGGTATTTAGAAATATATGGGATGAACCATTAGGTGAATTCAAATTTCATAAATTAGTCATTATTTTTTAGGAGGATTAAACTAATGGATTTTGACACTACTATCAAGCATGATTGTCTTGAAGGATAGGCCTTGTTTGATGATCTAAGATAGCTAAATTGTAAATTTCAATCAATCTAATAGTGATTTTAGGATAATTTATATGAGGAATACAACTATAAAGTATTATAATTTTCTTAATGATAAGGATCATTAGTATTGAATTAGAGGAATAATATTTTTGGATTATCGAATTGAACATAGGATAAATTATATCAAGAGTGGTCACAAGTGCATTATTTTAGTATTAAATGTTAATTTTAATTAATATAGGATCTCATTTTGGTGATCATATAAGGTAATTTTGTTTCATAGGAGGATGAGGTTTAGTTATCTTATTTATATGGAAATGATAATCGATGTGAAGCCTCAACCTCTTCTTAATATTATATTGATGGACATCAAATGTATTAGGATATCCTTGAGTTAAAATAAACATTCCCAATATTTAAAAATATTATATCCTAATTTTTTTGAAGGGGTGACCTTTAACCTATGAATCAATTCCTTCCCTAGAACATATTATATTATGAGTCATTATTGATGACATAGAATTATGTGAACAAAATTATGGGACCCAAAGTAATAGGTAAAATTATGGTCCCAATAGATGAAGACTTGAGGTTGTCATTGTTATGAAGGCCATTTTTGGTAGATGAATAGTTAGATTTAATGTAACCAAACTATTAGAGGAATGAAAAAGGAATTACTTTAATAAAAATCCCATCATCAATCATGTCTCATTTAACATAATTATTTTAAATCCAAACCTAAAAATACAAGGGGGGGGGGATCTCCTCTTCGGGCCACATCAACATCAAAAGGAAATTATATAATTTCAATTACGTATTTATAATTAATAATGTTTTGACCATGGGGATGTGTGTGTGTGTGTGTTTGTGTGTGTGTGTGTGTGTGTGTGTGTGTGTGTGTGTGTGTGTGTGTGTGTGTTTGTGTGTGTGTGTGTGTGTCTATACACACACACACATACATATATACATAATATGTATGTCTATATATACATAAATACATATACATAAGGCACAAATAAATCACACTAATATGTGTGTGTGTATATGTATGTATGTATGTATATATACACATATACATATATATATATATATACATATACATATAGATATATATATATATCTGTGTGTGTGTGTGTGTATATATATGTATATGAATATATATATATATATATATATGTATATGTATATGTGTATATATACATACATACATATACACACATATTAATGGGATTGATTTTTGCCTTATGTATATGTATTTATGTATATATATATACATACATATTATGTATATATGTATGTATATGTGTGGTGTGTATGTATGTATGTATGTATATAGACACACACACACACACACACACACACACACACACACACACACACACACACACACACACACACACACACACACACACACACACACACACACACACACACACACACACACACATACACATGTATATGCATATATACACACACATATGCATATATAGACACATAAACACATATTAGTGGGATTGATTTGTGACTTAGGAAATGGGGTAACATTAGATAAATGGAAACAACCCAAGGCATCAAGAAGTACCAAATAATGGGTAGCAAATTTTTATATTAAGTTAATGAATGAGATGTGGAAAAAGGTTTTAATGAGGTCTAAGATAAGAACATACTTCCTAACAAGTTTAGGTACTCTTTAGACATCAAATTATATGTTATTTTTTATATGGGGAGTTTGTTGTTGGTAATCCCTAGTGTGATTTATTATGTTTACTTTTTTTCATCGTTTAGTTTCACTAAACCTTTTAGACTAGTCTTCCCATAAAAATTGATGTGAGGTGGAACATCATTTTTTTGGAGCATAAGTCAAACCTTCATTATTGTGAGTTAAAAAAAACAAGGGTTGGATAACATAAATATTTTATGGTGATACCTAGCCATTATAAGTCTAGTGATTTATAAATGGGTTTTGATAAATGCATATATTTACATTTCATGGTTCCACTAGATGTAAATCAAAATGATGGGATTCACATTTTCACTTCCAAAGAACACATTCATAAAAAATTGAAAATTAAATTTAGAGGTTAATTTAATAAAATTATTATAATAACTACAACCATGGGTATCATTACTAATGACTTTATGAAATATGAAATAGACATTAGGATCATAATCATCCAATATTCAATTTTTGTTTTGATGGTTGAAGCCATGGATATATTTTTGATGTGAATATTTATTTTGATAAGGTTGATTTTGGTTGATGTATTAGTTTTGGTACTGCACATTTGAATTTTTGTTTAGGTTTTGATATTGATTTTCATGAGTGGTAGATGATATAAATATATAAAATAAATAATAGGCATGGTGTTTGGGTTTATTTGATTCACACTCGAGTTTTTATTTTTGTTATTATAATTCTAGTTTTGGTTAGTACTTATGCCATTTTTATTATTAGTTGGATATGTAACACTATTTATAGTTGAATTAAGATGATAGTTTATTACTTTAAGGCCTAAATTTTAATGGGAATTATAATTTTTAACTTTATAACTCCCACTTTTTTGATTTAGAGTAATAATATTACCATTAGGCCCATAAGTATTGCATTCATTATCTATGGTTGCTTTGTCTATTCTTAAATAAATTTATAGTGCTTCTACATAATATTGGTAAACAAACTTTTGTAATCCTTTGTTTCAAAATTGATACAATGGATGAAAATATCACATGGGTCTCTTTGATCCAAGTTGGGGGAACTAGCAAAATAATAGATTAATTTTCAACACCTTACAATTAAATGTTGAAAAAATCATTAGAATCTTGTTTGATGTAAAAAATTTATAGAATGATATTGTAGAGTGTATTATTCAGGTAAAAATCCTTAATAAACTCAAGAAATATTTTAGTAAGCGAATTAAATCTTTAAAAATATGAGAAGACCAATATAGATAAATTATGTTGAAATTTGTGGGGAAATGTTTAGCAAGTAATGCATTCCCTATGGAACATCTCTCTAATTATAGTAGCATAGACTTTACTATGGGGTTTAGGATATGTCTCTCCCTTATATTTTATAATTTTAGGTAATGGACATGGTAATACAATTCCTCAAACATCATGTCAAGGGATGATTAGTATATTCAACACATGTCCCCATTGTACTAAATTATTTTGGAGAAGCATCTAGGTAGCTTTAGGGAGGGAGAGTTTGATAAGCTATGTGGGTAAACTCACTGAGGGAAAATTTTGTCTCTTGGGAAGGTGGAGCATAATAAGGTGATAGATAATTATATAAATATAGGAATTTATAAAACATATGCTAATATAGTGGAATTGAGTTTATAAAAAGCATGCCAATTTGTGCAGACTACGTGGATGATGGAAGAGAACCAAATAACATATAGGTACATGGGAGATAGGGGGAATACTATAGATTTTTTATTTTGGTAAAACTATATGAGGTGGTGTGCTAGAAACCATATTTTTGGAGTAAAGTATATGGGATGGGTAGTCACATGAGTGTAATTGAGAGGACCTTAAAGAGCAGGCAAAATGGAACCCACACTATTGGGATTATTTAAAGAGGGGAATTCTCTTATATTTTAGTTAGGTAAATTAATTTTGTATAGGAGGTTGACTTAGTTTGAATGAAGGTGGTATGGGGTTGATGGAGTTTGAATAGGAAGAGTATGAATTTTATAATTAGTTCTTGGTACTACACCTTGATTAAATACATCATTTTCAAAAAAGGCTTGACTATTTCATAGGTCTCAAATGTGTCCTACTAAGGTAGAGATGAGATCATTTAGATGATAAATATTAATTGGTTTATATTTTTCCCTTGTGTGAGGTTAGGCAAGGAAAAGGTGATAACCAAAAATAAATGTATTTGTCATTATTTATTTAGGTTGAGTTTATTCAAGTTTCTAAGTAGGCTATGCACCAAATATACTTGAATTAGGAGGGGAAGCAAACCATAACCTATCTAGTCCTAACTCTATAGTCTAAATCCTCTCATTATATTAATAAAAGTATACCATTCTTTTTGAGTTATGGGTTTGTAAGATAATTTAAGTTATGGTTAGAATATGTGGGTGTAAACCACCCATGGTATTGAAGGCCATGGCATTTTATTTATGATTGTTTCATTATTATAAATAATCTCATAGCTCATTGGTTTGTGGAATGAAAGAGGAAGTGTTTTAGTTGGGATATGGTTTATCAACCTTTTGATTATTTTAGTCTTAAAAATTATACCAATATAAAAATGAATGATTGTCTTTGGCTCAAAACTTTTTTTTAAAAACATTCATACCTAGGGGAATGTTGAAATAATCACTAGATATATTATAGGGGTGTATGGACACCCATAAAATAAATGAAATCAGAGATGGATGAATGGAGGAAAAATAAAGAAGTGGGAAAATAAAAAATTACAAGCCTTTCACATTAGGTTCACCATTTTTTTCAAATGGATTTGAAACAAAAGTGAATTAAATGAAAAAATAAATGGAAGCAAGAATAAAATATAATTAGTGGTGGAATATAATTTTTCACAATGGGTTCTCAAGATTTGTACACATAGAAAGTGATGGAATAACCTTACATATTTGACTCCCTAGGTTTGGGCTAAGACAAATTAATAAATAATGGAGTTAATTAGAATTAGTGATATGGAAAAATTATTGATGAGGTTAATCTCATTGAACTTGATGAGCTTGTTAAAAAAAATTAACTACCTTGTTAAGATTATGAATTGTTCATCTCAATGGGTGAGTTCATTTATACTAGTATTATTTGACTACTTAAAAAGTTTAATTTATGGAAATGAAATTTATATCTATTAGGGATATATAATTTATTTACTCTAAGATAAATAATAAGCATAACTCTTGAGTGATATTATTCTCTTTATATGGGTTTCAATCAGGTTGAATAACTTGTGGTATTTGACTGACTTGATTGGGTTGATATCATCCAAAAAAGTTTATTCATGAATAAAGTAATATTATATGAGGTTAGACATGAGGTTTAATATTAAATTAATATTCATAAGTTTACTTATTGGTAGGATATTAAATGTATTTATTAGGCTAGTTATGCTTTTGATAGTATTTTTTGGTCATATAAATTCCTAAAATGACTAATTATCAAGTTCAAAAGTAGGGTTTAATGGAATACTTACATTAATATCTTAAAGTTTATGTCTTTTTGTATGTATTCAATTGGAATTGGATCTAATATGTGTCTATGTTATCCTACCCTATGTGGATGCACTTGTTTTGAGAGCTTAGTCCAAGGATGTCATAATAAATATGTTAGATAATGTTCAATATACAAGATGGTTTTGATTTTATAAATATTTATGTGAATGGTATTCTGGATATTATTTTTTTAAATTAAATATACTAATAAAAATCCACCACCATAGTTTCTACAACCACCATAACAATTTGAAACCCCACCATGGTGGTTCATTAAACTATTATAATGGTTGTACAACTATCATGGTGGCTTTTCCATCCACCATGAAACTTCACATTTGGAAAGATTGAAGCCCATATTTTGAAAATTCAAACTTATGGAAGGTTTGTAAAACAAAAATATATAAAAGGATTAGAAAATGGGACTAATTATGTTATTTTTATTTGGATGTCATTGCACTTTCATCAATTTTTTATTAAATGTTTCATAGTGTGAAGTTTAGGTGTATATATTAAGGTCTTTTTTTTAAGTGGCTTATTTTCTTATTTTTATTTGGATTATCATCATACCTTATTTATATTTTATGTATTTTAATTCATTAAATGCTCTAGGGTATAAATATTCATATTTACTAAGTCATTCAACCATTTTTTATAATTATTATTCCACCTAGTAATCTCATATTTTTTTATAGATTTCAATATACATGTGTAGCTACATTATCCTCATTAATTTTATGAGGTTGATAAAAATATTATGTTTTTTAATTTTCTTTCTCAATAAACTCTCTTTCACCTTATTTAATTTTAACTTTAATACTCTCTGACTTATCTTCATTGTCCTCAACCTCTACTCTACTTATGTTTAAAGAGAATTCCATCTCTCATATATATATATGAAAATTTTATCCAAATGTGAGAGTGGTTCATTATAAATTTATACTTTCCTAGAAATGAACATAATATTTTCCCATTCATCGATATTTTATGTTACCTTAGTTTTGGTTTTAATATTTCTAAATTTAGATTTTGTAGTATCACTAGGAATAAAAAATAATGATTTTAACTTTAGAAACACCCTACACTCTTTATTTCATGGTCCCAAATAATTTAATGTTTTTAAAAAAATAGTTTTCAACTTATCTTGATCCTTGATATCTTTCTACATTTATTGATGCATATTCCAGGATCAATGTAAATTTTAAAAGGTCTGATAGAAATATTATACCATTATTATTATTTTCACCTTTTGAAACTCAACACCTAAAAAATTAAAATTTGGATCTTACGAGTGTGTGTGTTTCGATATACTCAATGATTTACATAAAATAACCCTCCTATTTGATACATCATGTACTTAAGATAATTATGAAGATCCACCACTTCTATATGTTTTATTCATGTGGGTTCCACCATCTTGTTTTATTTAAGGAAAAACTTCCCATATATTCAATATATTATTCTACATTTTGAATAGTTATAAACTTAAGTAACTTCACATGTAAGGATAACTATTCAAAGTAAAATACTCTTTTAGTTTCTAGAGACAAGTTTGATTTTTTTGTTTTCTTTGGAATTTTATACAATAATTTCCTCATATGGATAAGTTTTTTCACTCTTTTACCATGTTCCCCATATAACCACGATTTAATGTCCTCATCAGAATTTGTATCTAATTCTTCACTTTCAAATGGTCTGTCCCCATACTCATTAGGTTCATATTATTTATTTAGGTGGCCTATTTTATTGATAGTATATGCCTCTGGTAGATCATCATAGTCACTCTCATCTCCATCTAGCCATATTTATTTATACAAAGCTAATTCTATACTACTCTTAAATGGAAAAATAAATACTATTCCATTCTATTCAAAGGATATTTATTAATCATAAAATTTGAGATTCTTTGAGGTCCACTTTTATTTTCATCCCTATGAGGTTGATTATTATATGCCAAATATTTCCAATGTGTGATATTTGAGTTACATCCACCATGGAAATGTCATAGGTTTCCACTTATAATTGTGTTTTCCAAAAATGAATTTACTTTTTATTCAAAAAATGTTTTTTTAACTTTTTATCAATTTATTTTGTCATCCAATAAAATTTTTGTTTCCTTCCAATTTTTGTTAGTCATAAAAAATTTATCTTTTATTTTACATTTATCCACTCTTTTAATCATGTGTGCTCATTATTATTTATTCCACTATTTACCTAATTTTGATAACTTTTCCAATAATACTTGTTTTTACACCAATTTAAATAATTTTAAAAAAATCTCCTCATAAAAAAAATAATTTTATTTTATGTTGATCTTATTTTTAATAAATGGTATTGTTACCCCTATTAATGGGTAGATGGTAATTCTGATAGTATAAAAAGTAGATCAAAGGCTATCTAGGAGCCTCCTCATCCATGTTGGTTTAAACTCAATTTTGATGGAGATTATAGAGGTAATCTTGGGGCTTCTATGGTAGGGTGTGTGCTAAATATTGTAGTGGCTTTCTTATAAGAGCAACCTCATTCAAAATTTTGGATGGCACTAATAATGAAGTAGAGGCTAAAGATATGATTGTAGGTTCAAAATTAGTGGTATAGTGTGGCATTAGTTTTATTATAATTAAAGGTGACCCCATATTGGTGATTCAATCTCTAATTAAATAGAAAGACAAAACATGGAACATTAATAACATTATGGTTAAAGCTTGGAATCTTCCTAGTCACTTCAAGGAATAAAAAGGTGAGCATTGATTATAGGAGGCTAATAGGGTATCTGATTTTATATCTAACATAGGGATTGAAAAAGTTGATATCAATTGAATTGATAATTACAAATATAAGTGGTTTGATATCAATGAGATATCTCACATTGAGTTATAATGAATGGCATGAGTTGAGTAGAGTGTTTAGATTGGGGGGATATTTTTAATGATGATTGTAATTAATTTGTGGCATGGGATATGAATCTCTTTTCCTTTATATTTTGTAGTTTATTTTTATGGTGGCTGATTATGGTTTACTAACATTATGAATAGGTCAAGGATCAAATCTTGTTGGCAGAAGTTGATATGTGAGTGAATGGAGAAATGTCTAGTAGAAGTAGTGGTGTGGTCAGTAGTTTTTAGAAGTAGACCTAAAAGGGAAATGGAATTCTCAAGGTTAGTTTCATCTTATATATTGTAGCATATCTTATAGGTACCCTTAATTGAAGTAGTATAAATTATGTCACAAGTGGTGGGGTTTGAAGAAATTAGTCTTAGATTAGTTGGTGAGTTAAGTCAAAATTGTCCACTCTCTTTTCCATCAACATTAAAATGTTGGTTTTTGATAAAGTTTTAGATTAAAGGTTAAAGCAGGTTTTGAAGGGGCCCCGAAACCCTATTATAGAAGCAGAAAAGATAAAACGTTTACAAACTCCAGGAGACGTATTCTTGAATCCTACTAAGAAGTAGCAATAACCATTGGTTATACAAGGACGGCCTCAATATTAAATTACATCCAACCTTCTACTTTCAACAAATAGTTTAATAACTATTTTTTTGGGGTAAAATCCAGAATTGTTGCCTGCTTTCCATCAGCTATATTCTGCTTGCTTTCTAGCTCTCTGATTTTTCTTATGGGTTTTCTTCCAGGTTTGTCTGGACAGCCAACATCCACTTTCACTTTTGAATTCTGCTCTTCTCTTTTTCCATATTTATCCAAGATAGAAGCACTATTTTTCACCTTCATTTGCTGGTCTTTTTTGCTGCTTCTAGTTTCTATTCCTTTCGTAATTGTCTTCTTTACAACCCTTTTCCTTTGGTTAGGAAAATGCTTTAAATTTTCTCCTTTAACATTCGCAGGAAGCTCTTCCAAAGGCAATTCTTTATCAACCTGATTCTTCTTTGGCTGAGACAGAAGAGGTACTCTCTCCTTTAATTTATTTCCTGTATCAGCCAAGATTTCTCCTTCCTCCAGCACTACTTTGCCTTCTACCTCTCTCCGTAGATCCTCTACCCTTTGGTATAGAATGATTTCCTTTGATAAATCTATCAAATCTTCTTTGCTATGTGTGGGTACTGTGGTTTCTGATTGCCTTCCCTTCCCTTCTGTCTCAGAATTTTCTATATCTCCCCAGCTGTCTTCTATCTTTTGATAGCCAACAATTTGTTTAGTTAAATCTATTAGCTCATCTTTCTTGGTTTTTGATAAAGTTAAGGTGATGGAGATGATGGAATTCTTCTTCAAACCATAATTTAGTCTAAACCTCCTTGAATAGATGGAATTGGTAGACTTTGAATCATTTAAGGATCTACCATTTTTTGGAAAATATGGCATCAGCTTCATCCCAGTCATAATTTTTAGGGCCTTGGAGGAGTGCTTTGCAAATGTTCTTAGTTTTATTGAAGAATTGGATGGGCTTCATTTAGCTAAGTAGGAGATATATTCTAATAAAAATGTGGTTCTCCTAAAGGTGTCTATACTCAAAGCCCCATTATCAGGTATAGAGGTTTGGAGAGTAGTCTGACATTTGCCTCCTCATATTAAAGTGGTGAAACTTCTTCTTTGAGGCTTCTGAAGATGCAAATTTTTGGTGCCTCTTTTGTTTGGTAAATGAGAGTTGATGGTTATTGATATTTCTTATCTAACTAGGTTGGTGCTTGGTATTAGGGATTTTGGCGTGGAGGGGTAGAGTTTAAAGTAAGGGTGTTTCAAGGTGGCACAATAGTAATGGCTTAGACTCATGCACTTTTTTTGACATTAGTAAATCAAATTTTAGATAGTGAAATTCTGTGTCTAATCTAATATGGGAAATCCTTTGTAGTTATATAATAATAGTTGGTATTTGACTATTATTATGGTAGGTAGACTAGTTATTCAGATGTTTTTAAGAGTAATCAATGTTGTTATTATAATATATCTATAAATATTGATTATATTAATATAATAAAACTATTAACATGGTTTTTTATGGGTTTTGGTCATATGCCTTATGTATTTTTATCCTTAATATAGGGCTATCTTTTTCATTTACTGTGTTTTATTGGGTAGGGGTCCCTCCAACCCTGATATCAATCCAAAAATTAAAAAATGGTATCATTAATTATTTAAAATGATCTATCATGATCATAGGGATTTATATAATCCTTACCAATATATTCTTCATAGTCCTCCTCATAGTCAATCACGTTGTTTTTTAATTTTTAGTGGTATTTCCTCTTTGTGTAGTCACTACAACTCTTGGTTTAAAATGTTCTATTACTATCCATGATGTTTCATCCTAGATTTTTTTGTAATATCATTTACTACTACCTTAAATTATATTATTATTTTAGAGATGGATTATTTTTCATTAGTATCTCTTATTCCTCCTTGAATTTTGAGTATTCTACTTCCCTTTTTATATAATTGTATTTTCCCTTAGGTTCAGTCATTGATAATGTTTTCTTAACTTTTTCCTTACATTTATTGGAGGTGATCCTATAAGAACATGTTTTTCAATCTCTCTATTTTTATAATATATTTTTCCTCAAGGAAATAAAATCAATAATACATTTCATTTTCATGAAAAATACACACTCAATTCATAGTTCCTATACATAATTCCTTGAAATATTACCTAACTTCAAACATTTATAACATATATCCAATGGCCTCTCTTCGATGTATCAATAATTTTATACCTGACCACATTCATAGTTTCCTCTACCTCCTTGGAATCCCCCAAAATTTCCCCAGTTTTCCCCTTCTATACCCCCCTTGGTTATTATTTTACTACTTATTTTGTTCACCTTGAGATGCCATGGATTAGACAAGGAAAGGGTTTTGATATTATTTATACTATGGGTATCCCATAAGATATGTTGTATTTATAATACTCCCTCATTATTTTGGTGGTGTTATTTTCTACATCATTATCACTTTTATCCAAAACATATGTTTCAAATAATATTTCGCATCATGCCTAGACATATGTGACTATAGTGGTTGGAGGTCCCACATGTGCTACACTACACTAGTTTAGTTATGGGTTGAGATACTTACATGATTTAGAAAATTTTATATGGATGTTGGTCATATACCTAGAGTATTACAAAATATAATCTCTCTACATAAATTGATTATTGGATCAGAGGTGACATAACTATTGATATCTTTGTCATCTTTATACTTTTTCTCCATATCATATTGTAGACATTATGTTTGATATATTAGTTGATTAAAAAATATTATATGCAAAATATTTGGCCTTGCATCATTACTTTATGAACTTGAGGATTTTACCTCTTACCCTTCAATTTTAATTTCTTGTTTTAACCTCAATTATGCTAGTTTTTGTTGTATAATTTCCATATCTTCATCAAATGACAAGTTTTTTCCTATTCAACAGGATAATGTTTAAAATATCTAAGGGATATATAAAGGTTATACAAAATTATTAAACGTATTTCCATCCATTTATTCCTTTAATGTAGAAGGAAAAAAATATATAACTCCACATTATTATTTTCATTTGGTGGCTCTTTTAGTTTCCACATCAGAGCCTTAAATATTTTGTCATGATCTCTATCACTTTCCTTTTAGTTTTTCAAAAAAAATCTCATTTTTTTGATATTATATATATATATATATATATATGTTTATAAAAAATAAATCTCATTTGAATGTCTGTTTCCCATTGGCCTTCATTTACCATTTTAATGATTCATCTCTTAAAGTGTCTATAAATTCAAATAGAATGATATTCTTATCTTTGATACCATGGATTTTGAAGCAAGAATACATAACAAAAAAAACATGGTCCTTTGAATATTCAGTCCTTTTTTTAACAATGGAAACTTTATCCTATTTTATTCCTTCATAGAAGTAGTTTAGTTAATGTTTTTTACATTAATATTAAATCTTCTTGAGCTAATGCTATAATTTTTTTGTCTTGTATTTTTTTTCACCAAGGTATGTTCATATATACTCTTCAATTATATGTGAATATTTTTTTACCCAAGACCTGTACTTGGTTATCTACAAACTCTCTTCTCTTCTCAATCTCTTCATGTAATGTATTAAAGCAATCCACTAATTATTCTCTTATATGTATATATTATTGTGTATGGAAAAGGTTTTATCTTATAATGTGATTCATAATGGGGGATGGTAGTTGGTCTAAGGGGTCATCTCTTTGTGCGGTCTCTTTAGGTTATGGTATGGAAATGAGAAGTCATTTTTTATCTCTTCTAAATTATATCCTATCTATAATTATTATTATTATATATATATAATTCATTAATTAATATTTATGTTTAAGGGTTATATTGTTTATTACTTTATTCTTATTTGTCCTTAGGTTCATCCTCAATTTTACCCTCTACAACTATTCTATCCTAAATTATTAACACATTACTCTCTTTAGTGATTTTATTCTACATCTATTTTATCTTCTTCATTTTCAACCATAAACTAACATTATTATAATGTAATTGAAATTTTAACTCTTGTATTTTATTCTAATTCTACTTGTATACTTTAATTAGATTCATATTACTAAATCATTTTCTACTTGTTCTTCTATATTTCTCCTTAAAATGGATTTCATATCCATATCTCTTCTTCCTTATATGCCTCATCCTCTATGGGTGGTACTTGTCTCTACCAATTGGAATTCCATTCCTAGGGGTTTGAATAATTCCCAGTTTCCTACTAGAGTAGTTACATCATTTATCCCATTTCACATATCATTGGTCACCTAATGTAGTGTGACATATAGGATATCCTATATTCTATTTGTTTTTCTCAAATCTTAAGTAAATTTCATAATTATTAGCTCATATTAATTTTTGTTTTAGTTAGACTAATAATTTCCAAAATTTAAATGAGAGGATATGAATTAGTGAAGGCATAACTATATTGTCTTTCTATCTTGTTTTTATATAACATTATTTATTCTTATTAATTATATTTTATTTATTTATTATCTTTTATCTTATCCCTCTCTTGTTCCATATATGTTTTTCATAATTTATTATCATCTTATTCTTAACTTCTATTTTTATCTTCTTCACTCTTCTATCCTAATCTCCTTAAATTATAATCTTTAATTTTTCTAATCCATTTTATTTTCCCCCAATATTATTTAATTACCATCAACCATTTAGGCCAGTTTTTATCGTAAGACACATATATTTATAATATTCACTATTTTTACATGCCATCTTAGGTGAATGTACCTCTAAAGGAACCACTTCTCTTGGTTATCCCGTTCTCCACAAAAAAACCTATGGACAAGGAATGACACTCTTCACACACACACACACACACACACACACACACACAGACACACACACACACACACACACACACACACACACACACACACACACACACACACACACACACACACACACACACACACACACACACACACACACACACACACACACACACACACACACACACACACACACACACACACACACACACACACACACACACACACACACACACACGCGCGCGCGCGCGCGCGCACGCACACACACACACACACACACACACACACACACACACACACACACACACACCTCAAGTTCCATACAAAAAATATATATTTATGGCATCAAATATTATCCAACCTCGAAGCACCTAGATAAATAAGAGAAATTTGAAGGTAATTTCAAGCTAAAAATCAACTAATCTAGGCTAAGGTTTATCTATATTCACAAACACATTTAGTTTATCTATTTTGTACTTATTTGTATTTTATTCAAATTTATACAATTCTTTAATTATTTGTCACTTATCATAATTTAAAGCCACCAAAAAAAAAAACATGACCCAAAATTCTTCTTCTTAGGATATAACTAATTTATTTCTTCTTAGGATATAACTAATTTATCTTTTATTATTGGAAATGATTCCATAGATATCCTCATATTTGTCTATAATTATTTTTGAAAAAACTATATCATAATTAGTATATATTTATTAGCATAAGATTAAAAAATAGAATTAGATACCCTCCTCCATAAATTAATTAGTCAAGTTTCATGTAGAGACACCAAATGTTGACATAAAATATGTAACTTTGTACATATATTTTTGTGGGTTCATTAAGACCTTTGTCATAGATAATATTATGATAAGGTTAGTATTTTATGGTAGTCATTATTGAGTTTGTAATTAATAAATTTGAAGTAGGTCTACTCTTACTCATAAATACACATACAAAGAACACAAAAATTTCTTTATCTTTATTCATAATTCATGTATCATAAACTTTGTTATATTCCACATAGAACATTTAGCATATACCTTTAAAATATATATTATGATATTTATTTATAAATTTATTTAATATTTATCTATTATTATACTATCTGTCTATCTCAATATCTCATTTTCCCCTTCTATTTTCATATATTACATCTTTATAAAATGTGGTACAAATATAGACTTAAACTTATACCTGTTGAATAAACATGTCTTCTAATATTTTCCCCTTATTCATATAGTGCTTAATTTTTACCATGGATTATTGTACTATAATGCATGGCTTAATAAGGTATAATTCTCTATTTTGTCAATTTGGAGATGTATTATGATACTGTGGTAGGCTTGGAGTTTTTTTGTTGATATTAGATGTATTTATCTTTTTATAAAATAAAACTTCTAATAATAATTTTACACATGCATAAATGTAATTAAAATAATTTCTTAAATTCTTAAATGTATTTATAATCATTTAATACCATCATAGGTGTATTTAATAATCCTCATTTCACACATTAATTTATTATAATAAAATAAGAGGACATAAACATAGTGATGACAATGAAGAGATGAATAACTAAGATGAGATTGTGGTGGAGATATGACAATAGCATAGGTTTAGAATTATGGGAAGATGTAGAAAATAATACACATAGTGAAGCTAGTTGTAATCCACTATAGTCCAATGGAAAGTGAATAAAACAATACACATAGCGCATTTATAATGTAATTCCAACTATTGTAATCAATATTGATGTATAAGTAGTGGTTCTAGTGTAATTTTTTTCCATAATATATTCAATACTTACACATATTTTATGGTTAAATCACTTCACTCACTCAAAACTAAATAATATATTTATAGTTTTCATATAATACTTTGAATTATTTTTTGTTCATAACATAATATTTTCTTAATAATATATGGTGGCCCAATCCCATTGATATGAGATTCCTACATATAGTTAATATTAAATTAAGACCTTTTAGTTTTTCTAAACAACTATGATGAATATATAAAGTGTGTGTGTGTGTGTGTGTGTGTGTGTGTGTGTGATTTACCTTTTAATAGCTCTGAAAAAAATGCACAAAGTGACTTACATTTATATGAAAGTGATGACTCTATTTATGCCTTGATAAAGTCCTTTGAGTTATTTTTTAGTCATAACATAATCTATTATTAATCTTATCTGATTGTCTATGCATATTTACATAGGTTACCTACATATCAATGTTTTTGAATCAAGTCCATGTAGTTATCCTAAACTATTGTGAGTAATATGTTTACTGTATTTATTAAAATTACCTTTTAATATCCCTATAAAAACTTCCATGTTAGATAACACACTTGCATACAAAAGTGTTTTTAATTTACATTAAATTGGAGACTCTATTTTTGGTTTTGATAAAATACTTTGAATTATGTTTTGGTCATAATATATGCAATGTTTAATCCTAGCTAGTGGCCTATAACCATTGACATTAGTTTTCAACATAATAACATTGTTAAAATAGGGCCTTATAGTTATCCTAAAATACTAGATGAGGGAGATATCTAATGTCAATATGAAATGCACCTTTTCATAGCCATACGAGACAAAAATATTAAAACTTAAAATTAATATTGGTTTACAATTAAAAAATAAGGAACCAAAAACTAAATCCATATAACATACATCATAAAATTAATTAGATAAAAAGGATATATACAAAAAAATGGGCATGATGTTACAAGAATAAAATGTCATTACAACATATACCATATCCTAAATATTTTTTTGACATTAAAAATAAAACCCTATAATTTAGGAGAGTAAATATAGAGAACATTTGATGTCAAAGGAGCATAATAGGAGGATTTTCAAACATAGGCAATGGGTAGGAAGGTGCAGGTGATGATGGTGGAGGTGGATAAGGTGGGGATGATGATGACTAGGAGTTAGGGAGGTAGGAGATGAAACTAAATTATGGAGATGATTAAAGGTTACCAGATATGGCATCTATGGAGCCATCCTAAGAGGATCTTGATGACATTTATATAGATTATAAGGTTCTCAATCATGTCTATACTTATATCAAAGGTAGTGTGTTAGGCTCAGTAGTTGCTATTGATCCACCTTGGATGGATGCATGCCAGGATCTAGCTAAATTTTTTTTAAATCCTAAAAAATATAATGTTGGACACACCATGGTTTTATGGCTTGACTATTTGCTTTACAATGCCTACACTTTTTGTGCAATGATGCAAGTAGTTTGGACAGCTTCCATTGGTTTGGGTTGCTCTTATTCTTACGACCCTGGTAAGGTCCTACTCCTCGATGTGTCCCTAGTGTCCCATCGAGGATGTGATATCGGTATCATACTTCTTGAAAGGGTTTGGTGTGGTTTTTTTATTAATCTTGTAATCATTCAAATTAGGGGAAACTATTGGTTTTCCACTGGTTCTTTGGATTTTTTTGACATGGCTTCCCATTTTTTATCCTTTGATAGGGTGGAATAGGGAGGATCTCAACTCAAATTTATATTTTAGGGTAAGTTGGGTATTAGAGGAACCCACTCCCATGGGTTGTTAAGAAATATGGCTATTAGAGGAAGCCATGTTTTAACCCCACTTGTTTTCTTGGAAAATGGTATTTTCCATTTATTTTATCTTGGCATGGTATCTTTGGTATTTTTCAAAACTACAAACTCTATGGAAGGCCTTTTTCTAGATCTATGAGGACCCTACTCTTTAGTAGCCTCTTTTTGTTGTTTAAGGGTGGACATTAGAGGAGTCCACCCTTGGTTCCATCTTGCCATGGGATATCATAGATTTATATTTTTTATAGAAGAAGCCTTTTTGAGGGTTGTTTTATTCTCTAAGAAATTTATGATTCTAAGTGGGAAGAAAATCCTACTCAATGTGATTTGGTTATGTGGTGGTCAGGCAGATGACTCAAGTGGTAGGAGACCTTATTTCTTGAAAGTCCTTATATTTTGTAGTGTCTTCAAGAATGACATGATGAAGGGTGTTTGTTCTTTCAATTTTATTAATTTGAAGCACCTTTGTGTTCTAAAGGTTATGAGATCCTTAAAACCCTTGGTTGTGGGCACCTTAAAACCCTCGTGATTCTTTTTCAATGGTTTTATAAGTCTTAAAACACACTTGTTATGTTTTGAAAATACTATGAATATTAATGGGATGATCAACTCACCTATTGTGACCATGCTATGCAAAAGCTATGCAGAGGACCCAAGAGGTGGAACACCTCCTTTTCTAGTTGAGCTTATGCTATGTACTTTGCTTTTTGTTGTTTTCTCTAGGTTGTGAATCTTAGTTGGAATAAAAACCCACTTGTTGTAACTTTTTTGTATGGAGGATATGTGGAAGTTCCTAGTGGTGTTAGACCCATTCTCTAGAGAATCTTCTGGAGTGCCCTCAGAGAAGTCACAACAAAGGGAGATAGTCCTTCAAGTTTCACTTTTGAACATCTTTGTGTTTTTTAGGTTATGAGATCCTTAAAACCCCTAGTTGTGGGAACCCTTAAAACCCTCTTATCCTCTTGTCTTGTCTTGGTCATGGGGACCTTTGATTCACTTGTTTAATATTGAAAGAGCCTTAGAACCTTATTTTTTGTACTTCTAGGTTATGGGACCCTTAAAACCCTTGGTTGTGGGAATCCTTAAAACCCTCATGTTCTATAGTTTCACCATGGTCATGGGTACCTACTTCTCTTTTTTAAGGTTGGGACCCTCACTATTGTTCTTGGTTTTTAGGGGGATCCTTTACCCTCTTTTTTATTCCTAGATGTGGGTCCAGTTGTCAAAACCCTCACCTTCCCATTTCATAACTTTAATTTCAAAAGCATTTTTACCCTATAAAATAAAAATATAGTGAAAATAAAAATATAATAAAATGAAAATAAAAAATATATTAATTAAAAAATGGTTTTTATGTCATGATAACTTTAAAACCATGTCAATCTTGGCAGGAGAAATCTTGGCTGATACAGGAAATAAATTAAAGGAGAGAGTTCCTCTTCTGTCTCAGCCAATGAAGAATTAGGTTGATAATGAATTGCCTTTGGAAGAGCTTCCTGCGAATGTTAAAGGAGAAAATTTAAAGCATTTTCCTAACCAAAGGAAGAGGGCTGAAAAGAAGACAAATACGAAAGGAATAGAAACTAGAAGCAGCAAAAAAGACCAGCAAATGAAGGTGAAAAATAGTGCTTCTATTTTGGATAAATCTGGAAAAAGAGAAGAGCAGAATTCAAAAGTGAAAGCGGATGTTGGCTGTCCAGACAAACCTGGAAGAAAACCCATAAGAAAAATCAGAGAGCTAGAAAGCAAGCAGAATATAGCTGATGGAAGGCAAGCAACAATTCTGGATTTTACCCCAAAAAATAGTTATTAAACTATTTTTTGGAAATTAGAAGGCTGGATGTAGTTGAATATTGAGGCCGTCTTTGTATAACCAATGGTTGTTGCTACTTCTTAGGTGGATTCAAGAATGCTTCTCCTGGAGCTTGTAAACATTTTATCTTTACTGCTTCTATAATAGGGTTTTGGGGCCCCTTCAAAACCTGCTTTTACCTTAATCTAAAACTTTAAAACCATGTCATATTTTTAGAGTTGCATGAAAATGATGTTTAAAGTTTAAAGTATCAAATGGAAATCAATAACTAAAGGGAAATCATGTGCATAAAAATGTAATTGAATAAGTAAACCATGATATAATTTGATATATTTTACTAATAAAATAATTATACTTCATCCTTGAATCATTAAATGTTTAAGAATAAAATAGTATTATATAAAAATCTTGATTTTGGACATAAACATTGAAACTTCAAAACAATACTAGTTGAAGATTTAAATATAAGGAACCAAAAACCATTTCCTTATAGTATAATATTATTTAAAAATCAATTTTTTAAACCAATAAAATATAGGTATGAATTTAAACACATACACCCACACACACACATATACACATCCACACACACACACACCAACCCCCTCCCCCCGCACACACATCAACTACCTATTAAAATGATAAAATGTCATTACCATATCATTGATTTTCTTAATTTATCAATAATATTCATATTTTTTGTGATGATAAACATATTAAAAACTAAAATATAATGAAATAAATATAAATATCAAATGGCTAAAATGTAATTATAAAATTAAACAATGTCATAGTTTTATACTTTAATGAAAATATAAGTTTAATTTTTAAGTATGAAACTAAACTAAATTATCAAAAGAAAATAAATATATTCCATACAAATACATATACTTATATTATTTAGGTTCATAATAATAATGGTGACACACTTCTCCCTTTTGGTATTTATCACTACCACTACCATAGATGGGTAGGTCTATACTTCTAGTTTGTATTAAAAGGCTCTAGATGTTGTAAATATTAATGTAATTCAAAACCCTTATCAAAGCGTGATTTCCTACCAAATCTCAATGCATTGAGTTATATGTCAATCTATGTTATGTATTCACAAAGTATTTTCCTACTACTTGAGATACCTCTTCCCTCAAAAACACTATCTCTATCCATTACACCTAAAATTATATAATCCTTCCATGCCACATGATGTTTCTTTTCATCATGAATATTTAGTTTGGAAGATTAATTAACTTAACATGCCTAATTGACCTCCACTCTGATTCTTGATAATCCTTATCCTAATATTTGTTATTATTTAATCATACATGATCTAAAACTCTTTAAAAAAAAATTTACTCCTTAAATAATAGTTTTATATAGATGATGGAGGTTTTATGAAACATTTTAGTTGTTGTATAAAGTTAGTATAAATAAACTTAAGCATCATATCATTATATAATCATATCTATCATTTCATAATGGGGTTTTAAGTCATTAGATTTGATTGTCTAACATGTATGTCTTGTCAATTAATTTTCAAATATACCTTCACATGATTTTTTACTTCCTATCCTGAAAAGGTGTGGTAGCCATAATATGGTGGCATGTTGTCTCAGTTCTTGAATTCAATCATTAGGAGGCTTTGGTGGTGTAACATGTTCATTTTTAGAGTTGGAAATACATAAAGATATTATGTGAATACCAATTTAAACAAACCATTATCACATGTATATAAATGTATAATTGATATGCATGTCTAGTTTTTTTTAGACTCTTAGATAATATGGGATGGTTTACATCGATGTTCCAATGTTAAATACAAATCAATTTTCTAACCTATATGAGATATATATATATATATATATATATATATATATATATATATACATACATACATACATATACATATATGTATGTATGTATGTATGTATGTATATATATATATATATATATATATATACATATATATATATATATACATATATATATACATACATATATATATATATACATACATACATACATACATACATACATATATGTATAGATATATATATGTGTGTGTGTGTGTGTGTGTGTGTGTGTGTGTGTATGTATGTCTGTATATATATATATATATATATATATATATATATATATATATATATATATATATATATATATATATATATATATATATATGAAAATAATTTATTTTTTAGGAAATTAATATTTATCATTATCATGTATTATGGATGCATGAAAAATATCATTTCATTTCTCAAATTCCCATCATAGTTTATTTAATTAAAATTTAATTAAATTGTTTAGATCATTTGACATTTTTAGAGATGGTCATGGTGGACATGATATGGGTAAAATGTATATTACTTGATTGGTTATGATGGGTTTTCATTAATAGTAATTATTATCAACTAAGTTGCACCCTTAGGGAGGGTGTTCAAACCTCCTCACTTGAGTGATAGAATGGGCACTCTTGAAAGGTTGTGGGTGACCTTATAGCTGAAGATAACCTATAGATAATGACTTTCTCCCTTGATTTAATACTTAGGATCAATAACTAATCTACTATATTACATGGAAAAGGGAAAAAGAAACTATGAATTAAATGGAGGCGATACACAAAATTTTATGACTATCACCACTGATCTGCATGTGCATTAAGACCTATAATATTGTAAGAAACATACACTAATCTTAAAAGAAACTATTAAATAAATGATTTTGAAAGAGGTAAGGTAGTATTATAGTATAAGGGAAGACGTTTCCAATGACACTCTTCACAACATGCAATAATGAATCAAAATGCATGAAGGCACAAAGAATGAGACAACAACCAAGATGAACTTAATCAAAACTTGATTATTTCAACCATTCAAAGCATAAAATGCATAAAAACATAAGAGGAGGTAAAATTAATCATATTATTGATCAATAGGAATACCAAATATAAGGGTTATACCATAATCCTTATGGAAGCATCCATTTTAATGCCAAATTTATGCTTACATATAAGATAAAGAAGAAGAGAGAAAGAGATAGAGAGGAGAGGTGTCAAGAGCTAATGGTGTTTTCCAAGAACTCATGAATCAAGTTAAAAAAAATAAAAACTACCAAATGATATTTATAAAAACTCCCTTCATCATGTGTGCTCCTCATTTGATGATGATTTGATCACGGTGGCATATGAGTTTTATCTTTCATGATGACTCCCCTTTGAGCTCTTGAAATTACCCATTAGAAGTGATTAGGAGGTGAAAATTAGTATTATTAGAGTCTAAATAACTTATAAACTTTTATAATACATATATCCCATCATATTTCCACCTCTATTTTACAATTTCCCTCATAGTTCTTTTATTTGCTCTCTTTGAGGCATATTCCTTGTAGCTTATTTTAACACAAATCTCATTAGTTTTGGTGATATTTAGAAATTCAAAGAAAAATAAAAAAATATTTGAGTATCCTTTATCTTTATTTATCCTCATAAAAAATTTCAAGGCTCAAATCCCAATGTATGTGCACTTAACACTCATCTTTCCTAATTAGGCCTAAATCAAGCCTATAGTACTAGATACCATACAAGACATTAAATTACTAATATAAAACCTCAAAAATATTTTTTTTCCAATTAAATAATTATTTATGGAATATTTTTATATAATTCCAAAGTGTATAACTTTATTTATGATAAAAAAAACTTTTCTAGCCCCATGTTGGAAAAACATAGGCCTGAGTAGGCCGAGAGCAAAGAAAAGGTAAAAAATTGAGTTTTAGGGCACTTAAAATAAAATAAGAACCTATTTTAGGTATTAAAAAACTTATATAAACCCATAAAATATTCATTTTTCCTTGAGTACTCTTTAAATCTCTCCAAAATTCCATGTTTAAAGGTTTTCCATGCATTCTAGGACTGTTAAGTAGGGTTTAGGTTTCCTTGTGGTTTTTTATCAACTTATAAACATTATAAAATTAATTAAAGGAATATCTTGGCTCCATAACACATAAATTTTTAATTTAAACCCCAATTAAAATTCACATATAACATACCTTCTTCTCATATTGGAAGTGAACTTACATTCTCTTAGCAAGCATGCATGTGCAGACTTGGACTACTTGATTTTCCTTGTTCACTAAATGGGACTATTTTAGTTTGTTTAAATATTTATATTATGTTATTAAATATATAATAATTTAATATATTTTATATTATAACTTTTACACATCTTGTTATTACATCCAACACCACAAAATTGGTTCCTTCTTTTAAGCCTTTGGTAGGCCTATAGGTGTTCATTGAACCTAAATTTATTATTTTCTTGTGTTCCCAATACTATGTAAATATTATTTAAACTTATTAATATTATAAATCACATAATATCCTTTCTCATTTATTTCAATAGTGTGACTTTGATATTTTTATGATCCTAATGATCTCAAATAAGTTGTAACCTTATCTTTTCTTCTTGCAAACAAGGTAGACATTCTACTAGGTTTGATCCTTCATCCATGAGATTGGTTTCAATAACATTAAGGGCGTTTTTAATGTTTAAATAATATTATTTTATAACTATTTATGTTCAATATAATTTATACATTATCTTAGAGGTTTCAACATACACAAATACACACCAACAAACTTATAAGATGCCTTCTAGGTCAATTCCTTATAAATTTGCTTCTCACATGTCAAAAAGTGATCCAAATATATGACTTGGGTAATTTTAGGCATCACAAAGTTTATTTTAATACCATTTGGGCTATTTTCGAAGGTATTTTCTCCATCAGGTCCTTTATGGCCTCTTAGTAATGTATGAGCACCTTAAAGTCTTAATGATCATTCATAGAGATGAGGGATTCTCTCTCTCTCTCTCTCTCTCTCTCTCTCTCTCTCTCTCTCTCTCTCTCTCTCTCTCTCCACCATAAATTTAATGGGCACAAAGTTCCCCTATTATCCTTAGGTGGACTTTCCCCCATGCACCTTCTCCATTAACTTTTGAGAAAAACAAAATGCTACTCAACTTAGGAGACTTTCCTATGGGCATACATTCAAGTTTTATGATTTATATATTAAATAAAGAGTGATACATGACTTCTAACACTTATGGATATCTTGTATACTATATATTCATGCACTCATGTTTCATTTGTTTCTTAAATCACGATAAAAATAATTTTATTCATGTTGATATAGTCAAAGAGAATTCCTATGAGAGCCTACTCTCATAACACTTGGACCTTAAATGAATTTTAGGCACTCTTAAAAGTTATATGAAGTATTTAGAAGTTGTGCAGTCCATTTGAGAGCTTATAATTAACCTCAATTGTGCATTTTACCCTCCAAATATTTCAAAACTCTGATTGTTACACTAACACATAACAAATCATGCATTTTACTTACCTTAGGATATTTGATCAAAGGTTTCCTTCCTATATTTGGAATTATGGGGATGTTATATACACTCGAAAACATCATCCAAATCTTGGAAAGAACATATCAATCTTAAAATTTCTCTTTTGAGGAAAGAAATGAAACCTTGGGGTTTACCAAGATTTAAGAACACTTTTCATCTTAATGTTTATTCATAGAACTAGGGTCTTCAGTCCAATAACTATGGCCATGAGTTTTAATTCCATTAGGGTCCTCATAATCCCATAATATATCTCATCTTATTTATCTCCCATATGCATGAACCAACCCATGTAAATGTGCTTTCTCAAGCTTAACAATTGCCTATAGAAATTGATATAGAGTATGTTGATGGGTTTTCTACTTGTTTGGATCTGAAAACACCTTTTAATCATGGATATGATATTAATGGAGGTTGTAGGGTGTTTTAGTGATGGTGTCCCCTCTTCATCAGACCTTTGATGTACTTCTACCTTTCTCCCAAAAGCTACTTCCCTTGAAAACACTCTTCGTATGAGGAATAACCCTACTAATAACTTTTTTAAGTAATTAATGGAGCCTTCTTGACCTTTTATAGATGATATAAAATGAAATCAAACCTCTCTACCTACAAATCCTACTACTAATGATAATATATTAAATTTGGACATAAAAAATAAAGAACTTATTAGCTTCAAATGAGAGAGAATGTTTGAAAAGTGTTATAACCCTTCTTGGAGTAGATATACAGACATGGTAAGGTATAATATTCTTTTCTCACGTGTAAAATGATTTTTCAAGACTTAATTTGACTTATATACCTAGCACTAACTTTTCATGCTTGATGTATTCTCAATAAATCCTATCACAATGTTAAAGTTAGGTAATATTTCAAAGGAAGATAATATATGAACTTATCCAAAGAAATATTAATCTCCTCAAAGGCTTGAAAATTCCATAAACACTCTCATTTAATTACTTTTTGTGTCTATCACCATGAGCATCATATCATCTAGGGAGATCATTATACCATTGCCTTCACTATGGATCAATACACTTGGTATTTGCATCAAAACTTAATCTCCTCAAACTTACCTTAATTTTTTAAAACTATATGACAAAAGACATTTTGAAACCACATCAAGGACTAATCTATGAATAATAACTAATCAACTAATTATTATGACTTCACATTATGACAATACCTTATGTATGACCTTAAAATAACTTGAACATCACCTCAAGACACTACCAAAAGATATAAAATCAATCCAAGGACTTACTAAAAGCTATAAATAAAGTTAAAAGGCCAAGGAATATGTTTTGATTTAGACTCACCTATGGTATCCAATTTGGATAACATCTTTGGTGACCTCATGGGATTGCATGTTTGTTATGTACCTTAGACAAGTTGCCCCATTGATACATTGGGATATGTAGTCACCTATCACTCAAATTTAGACCTAATTGGACCTTGGATCTAATTACACATGCATTGAAAAATCAAAGATAAGTGAAAAATAAAAAACACAATAAAATGACAAAAACACATAAAAACAAGGGACACACACTTGTTCTATAAAGAACTTAGGGAAATCAAGACACAAGGACACTAATAAATACAACTAAAATTAATGAATATTCCTCCTAGATCAAAAGGAAAATTTTTGCAAACACCTCCTCAATGAGATATAAAATGATGTAGAGTAGGTTTCCTTTTTATCATGATGTTTGATGGGTTAAAACTCTTTCTTGCCAACTCCTTTGACATACTCTCAAGTGAGTCGTCAGTAGTAAAAATTCCTCCTATGAAATCATACTCATATTGTGGATTTAAACTCACCTCATGTTGATTTTTGATGGTTGAACTAACCTTTAAAATGATCATACCTTGGCTCATAGGGGTGGAATCAACTTTAGCTTATAGTGGCTTCATGAAATGGTGTGATTTGTATTGAATGGCCTCTTGGTCTCTCACATTAACCTCAACATCATCTTTAGTCTTCCCTCTAGGAGATATAAAATCTTTAAGAGCCTCAAATTCATTACAAATACCCCAATATGACTACCACATGTCATCATGAGCCTTTTCGTGTTAACTTGAGAAGGCTTCTTACATATGATTGCTGCCTTGAGGATTTATCTCTACCACCTTTTTAAATATTATCATGATACCATGAGATTAATGATGGTTACTTGGAAGGTTATCAATCATTGCTTTAGCTTGTATTTGTTATTAAAATATGGTAGGTCTGTCTAAGTTATCAACTCCTATAATGGCCTCATGTGACAACTATCATGTATGATTTAGATCCTATATTGCATTTTTTGAGAAAAATACAAACTTAGTTACATAATTATCATGATTTACTTGGATTGAAACCACCTTCACATGTTTAGACTGCTCTTCATGAGATATTGATTCACTATGATTATATATCCCTTTAACCAAATGATTGGGCTGATACCACATGTTTTCAACATCTTATTGATTATCATATTAAGGGGATCCAACTTGAAACATATATTCAAGCTCCTCTTCAAGATCCATTAGACTATCAAGAATTTCAAAATCCTCCATGTGATCATGGTGTAGCTATAATTTTAATATTTAAAGTTATGCCTCTTGCTCATTGAAATTAATTTCAAGTTTAGTAAATACCTCATCTTGTTCATTTGGGAGGTCTTCCACTTCAAGATTAGCTATAAACCCTTCATTAAGACTCTCTAATAAAATTCATCCTTATGATTCTCCTATTACCAATTCAACCAATTACTCTTTGCAACAATAAATGAGACCATCATTTTTAATCAAATGAGAGAGCTCAAAACAAGATTTAACCTCATTTTTATCACTTGAGACATCTTAAAATATGTCTAATTACACCTCTACTACATCTAGCTATTCCAATTCATCAAAACTCCAAGAACTAATGTTCTTGGTCATCTATGATCTTTTAGAGATGACTAATTCGTTGGGGAACTACTCCAACTATCTCATTTGATCTTTGTTCACATTTAGGAGTATTCTCTACTTTCAACTCTGCTACCACTTCATTAAGATCATCCTTCTCTTTATCTCTAAGGATTGGTTTTCTTATTTCTTCACCAAGGGGAGTGCCAATGATTATTTCTTGAGCATGTTCAATTCAAGTGTCTTCATCATATTTAACTAGATCATCAGTCTCTTCACTTTGTTTCTCATATATTCTCTATAGAATTGAATTTTCTTCTAAAATGGAGGTGGTGGGAGGGAAAATGTGTTCATTTGATAGAGTGGGTTGAATAGGTTCATGAATTAGATTCATAATTTTGGTAGGCACTCTTGAATATTTGTATTTTGATATCAATAGGATTATAAAGAGGATATTGGAAAAGGGGAAAAGAGGAAATTTTAATAGCTCCCTCATTCTTTTCCTTCCATCCATCAATCCATCCCACAATTTTTGATGTGCTTGGGTCTTTAAACTTCTCATCAAGGACTTATTTATGTTTTTGGGTGCCTTATTGGATAGAATTAAATGATGGGAGTGTTTTGGGTCATTGAAGAAATGTGGATTGTGTTGGTATAGGAAAATGTTCATCTTTATATTTAATTTCCAAATCTAAGCATTTTTCATCTTTCTTCCCCCATGACTCTACCATTTGCTTCCAACTTGGAAATTTGAACTTAGGAACTTATTATTTATGGTCTATTTAAAATTTAGGTATGAATAATGGTTTGGGAATATTGAAAAATTTCTTGGATTGACCTATAACAACTTTTTATTCTTTTTATTATTGATGTGCATGGGAGTAAGTTCTTGAGAAAGAGTTTGCATAGGCATAAGATTTTACTTAGCTTCAATTTTTTATGATAAATTGCATATTGGAGGAGGTTTGGAAAAAAATAATAACTTGGGGTTGGAGATAATAATTTGGGTTGATGGGATTGGAATTATTTATTCTCCCATTTTAGTAACCTAGCCTCTATGTGTTGACACAAATCTCTTATTCCTAGACTTTTGTTGGTTAGGACATGTTGGTTTCCTACCTCAAAATTTGCCCACTCACTCCTTAAAAATTGTAATGAGTCCTTTATTGTTTGAATAAGATGGATAGTAACAACTTATCCAATATCTAATCTTCTATCCATCTTTCTCATTACTATTTCAATATTTAGCATTTTCACGAGAAACTGAGTGTCTTGCTCTTTCTTATCTTGAACTTGGCTAGTTATATATTCCTCATTATACCATAACTCTTGTTGATGGAAATATTGATGAGACTAATATGAAGGTTGAAAATTGTGATAAGGTTGTATAGGAAGGGAGAAAATATAGTACTATTGATAGCAAGGCTAGTCATATTGATAGTTAGAGTCATATAGATGGTGAGAAGGGTCATTGTAGGACTGATATAACTTACCATAAGGCTCGTATAGATCAACATACTAATAATAAATATCAAAATAGTCTTAATATGGATCATTAACTTGATTAAAATTTAAATTCACTCTAAACTCAACCATCACACTTCATGAGAATTGAAAACTAGAAATAGTACTTGCTTAAAAGGATACTTGTGCTGCTAAAACTAGCTGAAAGAACTTAGAGTAGCCATAATGCTTGTGTTCATGACTCCAAAGGTTGGTATATTAAAGATAATAACCAATAAATATTTAATAGATGAAATCTCTAATCCCACTGGGTGTATCATAACTATTATTAACAAAAGTTACACACTTGAGGAGGGTGTTTAAGCCTCCTCATTTTAGTGATAGCATGGGAACTCTTCAAAGATTGTGGGTGACTTTTAGCTAAAGAGAACCTCTAGATAAGGGATAACTCCCTTTATTTACCACTTATGACCAATAGATAATCTACTATATTGTAAGGAAAATGGATAAAGAAACTATGAACTAAAGGGAGGTGATACACCAAATCTTATGACCACTACCACTAACTTGCATGTGCAATAAGACCTATAAGATTGACAGAAACATACTCTTATCCTAAAATAAATTATTACATCAATGATTTTAAAATAGGTAAGGTAGTATGAGATTATAATGTAAGATTTTTTCCACTTATAATCCACATAAAACACCTTATGGCACTCTTCAAAACCTACAACAATGAATCAAACTACATGAAAGCACAAGGAATGAGACAAAAACCAAGATGAACTCAATCGATACTTGATTATATCAACCATTAAAAAATAATACACTACGTATAGCCATAATATGAGGTAAAAATAATCATGTTATTGATCAATAGGTATACAAAAGAATAGGACTATGCCATGCTCCTAGTGGAAGGATCCATTTCAATG
>JARHVA010001039.1:2722500-2887500 GCA_037957365.1 Torreya grandis | reverse complement strand
ATCTTGAGATAGTCTTATACAATGGACACTATAGCCAATATAGGGACATTACTTCCACATTTCTAATAATGACACAACTATACAATTAGGTAACTACTATACAATAGGTTTTTTGACACTAGGATCCTATTTTCAACACTTAAATGGCTTATACCTTAATTTTTAGCCTCTAAATCTTCTATCTCAATTGTTTTCCAACTAAGTTCTTACTTACACTATTTATTACTATTTTTAGAAAGGTCAAAGTTAGTCAATTTTTTAATAAATTAGTGGATATATTTATTGAATATTATTACCCTAATTTCACATACTAAAATCTTTAATAAACAATTGATTTACATTCACTAAGTCCTAAAAGGTTAAAACATTTAGTGAACTTGACTTACTTCAAACATTGCTCAAACCCTAACCCTAGATGCTCCTAGGGTTTGTATCCACTTTTATATGCTCAAATATTAGTTCTAAAATCTTAAAATTGTTTAAATATTTTATTTTTACTCTATTTCATAGATTAAATTTATTTAAAGGTTCATAATTTACAACAATTTGTTTTCCTACTCCCCAAACTACAACAACATAATTCAACAACTAATTTGATGAAACTGATAAGAGATAATTACAACATTTTATTTCCAAAAATTAATATACTTGCAATGACCTTATCAATATTAATCATAAATAACTTAAAAAATAAAATAATAGTCAATCTTCTACTCCTCTAGATAATAAAATTGAAACACCTACATGGGGGCCAACTCAGCTAGCACAATAACCACTTATAACTAAATATCCTTTAGTGACAAGTACACCATTCATGACTAGTTCCTCCACTATATATGTACAATAACTTATGCATGAGGTTCATACTCTATAGGCTAAGGTGTTATATCTTGATTAAGGAGCCATTAGGGCATCACATACCTTGGATTCTCATGTTCTTCCACATGCACCTTTGGCACATCACATAGTGATAAATATTTTTCCTTTTGGATTTGTGGCACATAATCTTACATTTTATGATGGTACGGGTGATGCAAAACACCATCTATGAGATTTTCACGTAACATGTTTGGACCACATGTATAATGATTGGATCATCACTAAGTTTTTCCCACATAATTTAAAGGATTGTGCCTTACAATGGTTTTATTATATATTGAATTAGTCTATTGCTACATTCAATACTGTGGTAGACATTTTTTTTATCACACTTATCCATAAACATCAGTGATAAAATCTCTTATGTTCAAGTTGCACAATTGAAACAAAAATCAAATGAGACTATTACAAAATATGTCTTATGATATAAGATTATATTGGATAAGTTTGTTATCCCCATGGTAGATAAATAGCTTTAAGACATCTTTAAATAGTGTCTCTTACTAGAATTACATGAATTTATCTTGTTTAAGAAGTTTCAAACCTTCACAAATTTATTCCATACAGTGAAAGAAAGAGAAGTCAATCTTCTTTCTATGAGAAAACTAAAATATACAAGTGGATCAGAAGTAACTAGTAAGAGTTACAATAATCCTCAAAACAAGGTAAGGGCCACTAAAAAAATTGATCCAAAGGCCATAACTAATGTAACTTTAGAGCCATCTCTTCACCTAGTTTTATCATCTCATCCACACAAAGTTTTCATAAATATTTTTGAATAACCAATACATATTCTATAGTATCTCTTGGAATGGAATGTCATATCTCTCCTTCACATAAAATAGGTTGATATAACACAACATATTCCAAATAAATATAATTATAATACATTATATGATTATCATAGGGAACTAATCCATATAATAAACATATGCATCGGCTTGAAACATAAGATACAAGGTTTGATAGAAGATAACATTATTGATGTGGGTACACCCATAGAGGTACCCAAAGTTTGAAAAATTGAAGTTAAGGCATAAAAAATATTCTTAGATCCATTTACAAATCATAAATAAAATGAGGTATGGGAACTTTTTTTTTTCACTATACATATCATACACATCCACCACTAGCATTATATCACACTACTTTAGAAGAGAAACACACACTACACAATATCAGTGGTGTGTACCATATTATAATTCCAGCTAGACCACTCATCACCTTCTTAGATCAAGAGATTGTTGATGATTATTTAGATTTATATTCACTCTTTATATGATCCTACATAGATCATCATCATATATAGAGTTTTATAATTAATAATGGGTCAATTACTATGAAGTGAACTATCACACTTATACAACATTTATGGTATTTAGAGTAGGGTATATCTCTTATAGACACATTTATCAGTGGTTTTAATTGCCATGTTTAGAGCTCCATCATGGATATTTTACATCCACTATAGGCTATGCCAACACATGTGGCCAATATATTCTTAGTATTACCTAGTGCATGTCTATTTGGCATGTTACTAGGTAGGTCATAGATACAATAACTAAAATCCATCCCATCCATAGTTCATAGTGAAAATTATAGAGGGCCTCCCTCTACTCATTTTTTACTAG
Organism: Torreya grandis; assembly: GCA_037957365.1. NCBI lineage: Eukaryota > Viridiplantae > Streptophyta > Pinopsida > Cupressales > Taxaceae > Torreya > Torreya grandis. Next base: position 2,884,990 of record JARHVA010001039.1, on the reverse strand, counting down.
GATTAGTCTTCTTGATTTCTTATGGTTCTTAATAGAGGGCATGTATGCCACCTATAAAAATTTAAAATAGATGGGTACCTAAGACCCCTAAAATTCACAAAACACCACCATTAGTGTCACAAATTCATAGCATCACTCCATTGGTAGGGATAGATATAGATCACTTAGTGAAATATATCCTGAGACCATAGTTTCACTTTTGCATAACACATATGATCACTATTCCTTTATTTAACACATTCCACATTTATAGTGAGTCTCACATGAGAATCATCAATTAGTATTATTCCTCCCTTATTATACATAGTTTCCTTCTTTCTTGCTCCTTTAACATAGTTAATTTTCATGTTGCTTATGCATAGATTAAATCCAAAATCCATATAAAATGTCAAAAACATAAAAAACATTCATATATTTAATTAGAAAACATAATATTATAGATTGTATGCATTTTTATGTTTACATTTATTATATTTACTAGACACTACATATGCTATATATCTTAGTATAGTTGGTTTTATCATATATACATGCTTCACTTGTTCTTTTTGATTGCTTGTATATTGCATACAAGACTTAAGTCCACTACAATAATCTATATTTACTATTATCTACCCATTGGGGGAATATACACTAATAAATGGGTTCTTCATTTGACACATTCACCCACTTGGGGACACCTTAGAAACAATTTTTATTACCAAGTTCTATCCGTATATACTCTACATCATAGTTTTAGTATTTTTATATCTTGATATTAATAAGTGGTACACTTATAGTCTTACCAACTACTACTACTTTAGACTCAATATGTGTACATCTTCTCTCTTACACATATTTGTATTACATGTTCATGAATAATTTTATTGCTAGATTTCCTAGTTTAGATTTAATTATATCTCTATGCTTCTTTTATTAGAGAGAATTTGAGCATGTCATTGTTTTTTAGATCTATGCCACTTCCTTCCATTATATGTATGCTTTGGACATGTGATCGTGTCCTTGTGTGTTCTTTCATAGTTGTGTATATGGACATTTGAACATGTCCTTATATGTGGATCTAATCCAACTTAATTTTTGCTTGTATATGTGGAAAATTAAACATGTCATTATATGTCTTATTTTTTTATATTTAGTGAAATGTGCCCATGTCCCTTATATTGTGGCCCCTAGGCCTATTTGGTGTGCCTCATGTGTGTTTTATGTATGTTTTCTTGTATGTGTCATGGCCATGACACTTATCTCTTTCTTGTTACACACTCTAGTTTTATATTCCATAAGGGACCTCATGAATCTCCCTTCCTTACTTGGGTGCCCTAATGGACATCATGCCCCATCCCCCTAGGTAGCTAATCAATTTTACTCTAATTTTTATTACATACATTTTTATATCTATCTTAACACCCTTGTCAATGCTATAAATTAAATATATCATACATTAAAAAATTATGCTTAGATTATCTTACATTCTGATGTTACGTATACACATTATATTAGATTATTACATAGTTATCATATATGCTCTTGCTAACACACATCTTACAAAGCTTTTTCTTTTGAGGATAGTTATTCCATAAGTTAAATAACTTCCCCCAAAAGAGGGGGAATTCATATGGGTTTTTCATAGAGATTATAATCTTATAATTCATTCATAGTATAGTTTTTAGCACACATGCTTAGATTACAAATATCAAACTTAGGTAAACATAGTGGTAAAATGGTGACACAAAGATCAACACAATTGCATAAAAAATAAAGTAGAATGACACTAGTGCCACACATCTAATAATTGAAATTTTTTCCAAGATATGATGCTAATATTTAGTTGCCTTAGTTTCATAAAAACCTAGATTGTCTAGAAAAGTATAGCAAGTATAGTACAAGTTTCCATAGGTTCAGCTACATATTTATCAATTTTGCCCAATTTTTCTCATATTCATACTAGTTTAGCTTAGATTATTACTAGTTTTTTTAGATTGGAGGAATCATGCATGATATGACCATTATCATATTTATTAAAAATACTTATATATATATATATATATATATATATATATATATATATATATATATAACAACTTAGTCCTGAATCCATATGTCCAGACATCAAATTTAAGGGGCATGTGTGTGGGCACATTACTTTTGTATGCTCACTTACACAACAATTGATTATATGTAAAGATAAATTCCATGTAATTTTATATAATTTATACATCTAACATCATATTCTAGGGTTTACACCAATTTCCTACCTTACTCCATTTATAGTGGTTGGCATTCTTGAGTGGCTGGGAGCCACCTAATATACCTAAGTGGCCATAGAGTTGACATACCCAATTATACATTTCTATTTACATCATACTATTTCTTTTTTATATGCATCTAATACACATGGGTTGGAAATTATGGAGTCATATCCTAATTAACTTCTTGATCCATGTACATGAGAGGGATGGACATACCATTAGTCAATCCAAGATATTCATAGGTCATGTTCTACCAAAAAAAGGTGGAAAATAATAGAGTTAAAATTAGATTGAATTTTGGAGACACACACAAACATGATGATTAAGAAATCCATCATTTTGATCTAATATATTAATTGGTTGATCACTGTATACATGCACACACATAGGTTATCACCATGATTATGCATTGGTTCATGTACCCAATGAGGTGTATTTATTCATTTCCTTTCTCTTATCCCTTTATTGAGTTTCATTCCTTTTCTCAGTTTTGTCTTTTCTTTTGATATATATTAAGGACTAATTTATACACATTTCACTTACAAGACACACATTGGATCATTCTTCACATATTCATACCCAAATTCATGGCCTTCACCTCTTAGGTAAGTCTAGGTACACTTATTTTTTATTTTATCCTAGTCATTTTACTTTGATGCATTCATAGAATAAATACAAGGGGGATATAATCACCTAAACATGGTATTTGAGTGCTAAGAGTGCTGATTGAGACTACCTATCCCTAGTTTATCCCTATACCTATCCTAGAGCCTATTATCACACTTATATAGCCTTCATGTTCCCCAAAAGCATCCCTAATCATCTCTAAAGTAGTCTCAAACCCTCATTATTGCATCCTATACCTTTATGCCTAGTGTGCTGCCACTTGGACACTAGCACCATAATAGGGATAGTAGCTCCACATATTGTTAGTGTCCCAATAATGGTGCTAATGACTTTTACCTTCTTCTTTCAAAAATTGATATATTTTTAAATTTAAAACCTCCTAGGGTTGGACTAGACCTCTTTTAACACCTACAAAAGTATTAGAATAATATAAATTCATGACTTTTAACCCTCTAATCACTGGGTAGAAATTAGATGCAAAATACACATTCAAATTCAAAATAATATGTGCATAGTTAAGGTTACTAATATCTATTCTTCCCCACTTATACATACTACCACCTACAACATTCTTAAGCTCATATTTCCCAAATTTTCATTATTAAGCACATTTAAAAACACTCAAGTCCACTATCATGCTATCTTCACTTGCACATACACTAGAACTTAGGTGGGAAAAACTTCATCGGGCTTGATCCCTTCTCATATTAATGGTATTTAGGCAACTCTAATCACAATGAGGTGTTGAGGATGTCCATCCTACCTTATTAACAACATAAGAATTCATCTTTCATCAACCAAAAGCCCTAGTAACATGGATCATTAGGTTTTGCTCATAAATCTAGTCAAAATAAGAAATATACAGGGCTTCATCACTCATGCATGTAATAATAGACCTTAAAGATCCAAGAATAGGTTTACCTAGAATCTCATAATAGTTCTATATTGAGGACACTAATGTCAATATGGGGACATTAACACCACATTTCCAATAATGGCATTACTATCTAATTAGTTTACTACTCTTTAAGAGGGGTTCTAACACTGGGATCCTATTTATAACATCAAACTAGATTATACCTTAGTTTATAGCCTCTAGATCATCTATCTTAGTTGTTTTCTAGCTAATTTCTTACATGATTAATTACTATATTTATAAAGGTCAAAGCTAGTCAATTATATAACAAATTAGTTATATTTATTGCATATTATTACCTTAATTTAGCATACTTAGCTTTTTTAAAAATATAGGATTTAGATTCACTAAGTACTAAAAGGTTCAAATAGATTATGAGACCATATGATGTCTCATTATATCAGTAAATAATACCATTTTCTCTTCCATAAATCATGTTTTATAATAGATTTAGATGTAGTTTTAAGAACTTATGTTTATTTATAATGGAATATGAGACATAAATCTAGTTTATTCTTTATGAGTTATTACAATCTACATTGTTTATATTTAATGAAAAGTTCTTGGAGAATATATATCAACTATTGTCTATACAATTTCAAATAAGTCATCAATGTAGATAGTGTAGACACTTGAAAACTACATCTTGGCTAGTTGTCGATGTGAAACCACCAAGGACCCACTTTTGATCCTCAAATTAGCTAATCATGTTGCTAACTCATTTCACACCTTTACCATTGACTTAAATTTTTAATCTATTTATCCACTTTTAATCCCCAAACCCTTGATTGTTGTCAGTCAGCCTAACCAATCATGGTTATCGTAGTTATCATTGGTTAGGACCACAAGCCTACTTTAAAATAACTTATAGATTTATGCAATATAAGCATTATAAAAATTAGTAACTTCTTATGCTAAGTAAATCATCTTTAAAAAATTCTTAATTAGCATCTTTATCCCCTTATCAAATTTAGTAACTTCCTCCATCCCAATTAGCAACTTCATCCTATAAAAGGAGAAGAGAAAGAAGTGAAATGGATCCATAAACAAATTCATGTCTAGTTTATTATATTTTCTTATGTAGGTATCCAACATCCTCTCAACAAGCAAGCAATAAAATTAGAGACACAAACCTCTATCTGCATCACTTTAGAAGGCTAAAGTATTGTCACTCTAGTCAAATTGCCTCAACCCTCCACCATCAAGTTAAAGGTATCTTGTGATTGTTGTCATTGATTCATCTTATTTATAACCTCCCTACCCTAACCAAACCTCTTTACATCTTATTCTCCCTCCCATATACCTATATTAAAACCCCCACTTACTTATTTATCATTCTAAAAATCCACTTCAATATCCTTTTAGAACACATAGGAAACCACCAATGGTTAGCCCAACCACTGACAGTTACCTCAACCATCATTGATAATCCAACCATTTCTAGTTACACCAACCATAGCTAATTAACCTAATCATCATTGGTCACTATGGTACAAAAATATAGAAATCTATTTTGAGCCCCTTACCCTTAATCAAACCCATTTTTCTTTATTTTTACCTGATAATAGTAACCTTTCTAATTTTTTGAACCAAACCCCAACCACTTCAGCACAAGTGTTAACCCAAGTTTACTATTTTTAGTTGTTTTATTTAAACAAATATTAACTTTCTCTTTCTTGCATGTATTTAATTTCATATCATTAAATACAATTATCCTTTCTTTTCATGTATATCAACTTAATTGTTATAATAGTGGATTGAAAACCTCCTAGTAAGCATTATGCTTCTTGGATCTATCTCATGCTAGGAAATCCACTCAACCATCCATCAAATAAACCCCCTTTTTAATGCTTTTCCTATCTCCAGGTTACTCCTTTGTAACAAAAGAGGAGTTCCCACTATCATCTAGATTCACGTGCACACTTTACCAAGTATTTTTCTACACACGCTATTACTAGTTTCCTTAATTTAATTTCAAATTTAATAAATGAGTGAAATTAACTAAAACATTTTGGCACACCTAGTGGAACCTATTTCTATTTTTCTTTCTTATTGCTTTTCTCATTGAATGAAATCTAAAAATTTATTTTTGGGCCTAAAATAAACCTTTTAAATATATTTATTTCCTACTTATATTATTTCATATAGTAACTTAGAAGAAAATTAATTGATAATTGTTTTCACAATCCTTATCACACACTAAGCCAAACCCTAAAACCATTAACACATTAAAACATACTTGAGACAAGGCCTGACTAGGATTTCATCACCTAGTGGTGACACTACCCCCTCCTAGCTATCCTACTTGGATTTCACTACTAAGGGGAGAACCAACTCATCTCTCTTGTTGAGTATAAAATCTAAACTTGGTATATTTTGGCTAAGCACCTGATATTCTTATCACTATGGGACCATGAAGTGAGGGGGTAGGCCCCAATACTAAGACACATACTTAAGTTCAACATATATTTTCATTTTGATCACCTAAATAACTTAAAACCAACCTTATATTACCTCCTTAGTACCTACTCTACAAGCCAAATTCCCTCTTCACACTTCCTAAGGCATAATCCAAAATTGATCTAAAAAGAGTTCTAGGATTTAATGAATTTTAGTGTATGCATTGTTTTCCATGATTTTTTTTTTAATTTCTATTTGTTTGAGGTGTGAGTTTCATTATATTTCCTATTATCACACATGGTCTTTACTAGACAACAATTGAGAAACCAAATTGATTAACCACCGCCTTCTTCCTCCTCCATGGAATATAATTATAATGATGAGGTTTCACCTCATTTCTTTCCCCCTCCTATTAGAAGCCTATATGTTTCTGAAGGTGATGTAGATTTTTCTACCTTCCTTAACAATATACCAGTTGTTCTTTAACACTATCTCAATAACTTACCTTACTATACCTCTATTGATTTGGTTCTTCTAATGGATCCTCTTTATGGAATACCTCCCCACCTTATGGTGGGTATCACCTCAACCCAAACCTTATTGACCCAAGCCTCCTCTTCCTCTAACATCCCAACTACTAAAACTACCCAAACCAAATCAAATATTCTAACCTCTAACTAAACACCTCATACCACACCCCAAACTTCACTTATATGTTCAAATTTACCTCTAGTTACCTATACTCCACCTACCATGGGTTTGTCTTCTACTCCTATTTCTATCCTTGCCCTTGTCCCAACTAACCCATCAAATTCTACCCCATTTTAGAACATGGTGCTCTCTATACCTCAAACACTTCAAACCATTAACACTAGAGTCACCACCCAACCTCAACCCACCACCTCAGTCATACCTTTAACTCAACCCACCTCCATTCCTCAAAAATTACCCATGATAGCCTATCAATATGTCTCTAATCCATAAGGGTACATAGCACCTTCCACGCAACCATTTGTGTAAATTAACCCCTATGTGATACCATCTCAACTTTTTGTGACCACTTATCAATATGTCACTTCTTTAGCACCTTGTATCACCTATCCAAACATAGCTACCACCAAACCTCAATAGAATGTGTCCCTTAATTATGCATCTTCCCAACCCCAACCAAACTTGACCATGATGTTAATGCACAAAGTGACCAACTTGGATTCATTCATCTCTAAGTCTAATAACCTTTTATCCTATGATCAAATCTGTAATGAATCCATTCATATATCTATCCCTATCCATGCTTATCCTCCTCAATGGGAATTACCTAATTTATCCAAATTCCAAGGTAAGGAGGACTGCCAATAGAGTTTGAGATCATTTTATCCTTATTTTTATTTGATCACATATGATGATTCTCTCCTTCTAAATTTCCCCATGTCCTTATCTAGACCCACCCTTTATTGATATAGTTATCTTACCCATCACTCCATCTTTTCCTTATCTCAGTTGGCTTAAATCTTTTTAGAACACTTTTCAGTAAACATACCTAAAAATATTTCTATTACTAACCTCTATTCCATTAAGAAATTCAATGACGAGTTAATTGTTAATTTTATTTCTAGATGGAGAGGTCTCATCAACCAAATTTATTTTCCATTACCCCAACCTAAATTTATTGAGATATTCTCTTGGGGTTGTGATAAACATATTCCCCTACTCTTAAAGTTCAAACCTTCTAAACTTTTGATGAGGCACTCACCATGGCATAAAAACTTGAAAACCTAGCTATTAATGAAGGGAAATTGAAACTATGGAACACAAATTCTAGTTTGAAATCCAATGACCCTTCCTCTACTAAAACCACTAACCAATCCAATACTAAGGAAAAATCATCCACAAACTCAATTGTTTTAAAAACCACTCCACTTCCAATAGTCAATCAGTCACCTCAAACCAATTCTTCAAACTCTTCTCAACAACAAAATCAAAACCAAAAATGAGCTCTTCCAAGACAATATACTCCCATTGGAAAATATTATGCTTCAATTTTGGATAAATTACTCAAATCCAACCTCATACAACTTCCACTAATTAAACCACCATAGCAATTTTATTCTTCTCACCCCATACCTGGGTGGTAATACAAAAATGACCATTGTGCCTTCCATCGTGTTGTGGGACATGACATTAATAGATGTAATACCTTCAAAAGTCTTTTCAAAAATTTGATTGATAGTGGAGAAATTACATTTGATAATCCCAATGCACCTCCTAATTAGTCCCTTGACATTTTTTTCAAACCTTTTACCAATGTTACTCCTTCCACCCAACATCATGACAATAAATTAGAATAATCTCACTCTCATGAGGTAAATATAATTAATGTCATTAATAATGAGCCCATTATTGAAGATACCATTAAATTAATCTCCAAAGAATAAATATTGAACTCAATACCTATTCTCTCATATACCCAAATGTAAGAATCAACACCCCCTCTCTTTCCATTTGATGACACCTTATTTTTAACTACTTCTCTTTTGGTGGAAGCACTAAAGGAGGCAATTGTTGCTTCAACTACCCCTTTTTCTCCACCCACTCAAGTGGTAGAACTACCCTCCATTCTTTTAGACACCCAAACAAGGGAAGTAGCCATGTCTATTATTTCACTTGAGGATTCAACACTAATCTCCCCTATCATAGAACCATCTTCTCTCTCTTTGGAAACCATCCCAAGAGTGGAGATTACCTCATCTATCAAACCATCAATTTTGAAACCTTACATCCAAGACAATAATGAAGGAAACATTTCCTCTTCTCCACCTAAATTATTAAGCTTTGAAATCAATAACCAAGGAACTAAACCCATTTACAAACCCTTTTCTAAAATATTCCAAAGTCTAGAATTCACTTCTCAACCTAATTTTGTAGAGCCACCTTTTGGCATTATCTTGGACTCCCTTACCAAAAAAAATCTCAATCCTCAAATTCACTTGAATCCATGCTTAAACCCATTATCCCTTCATTGAATACCAATTCCAAATCCAAAATTGAATCATCCCAACCACCTCCACCTAAAATTTCCAAATCACCTTATGATCCTCTCACCAAACCAATCAAGAACTTAGGCATTCTTCCCACACCTAGTCATATTCACCCTCCTTTGAGGTTAGACTTAACCCCATATAATCCACCAAATAAACCTCCAACTAAACCAACAAATAAGTTAGAGTCTCCCAAACCTCTCCCCTAAACTAGACATATACCACCTCCATCCCACTTACCTCCTATCTTAGGACCCCATCCTTCCACCATTCCAATTACCTATTCTTCCTCTAAGAGACCATCCCCTTTCTCTCCACCTACACCCATAAAACCCTCTATTTCTCCATTATTTTTAACCAACCTATCCACCTCTACTTTCCCACTATAGATAAAACTTCATCATCTAAAACCTCCACATCCAAATCTTTAACCCCAAAACTAACTGTAACCAAACAAAACCAACAAAAACCATCAACCAAAATCAATCCTCTAACTCCAACTTCCATAATAAAACCTATACCTAATAAATTTACCACTCCTTAAACCAAAAACACATTACCTTCAACACCTTTGATTGAATCCTATTCAACCATTTTTCAAAGGTTAACGAAAACCTCTTCCATTAGTTTTCTATCAAACATTTTGACCCTTCACACCCTAAGCCCTCCTAGTTTAATGATAACTTAATATGTGCATACCATAGGTCACCAAGACATGACATATAGAACTAAAAATCTCTCCAATCACTTTTTTATAACCTATATGATGAGGATGATTTGTTATCAAATAATCCCTTCTTACCCCCATTACTAATGTTTCCATCAACCTAGCCCACCCAAAATTTACCAAATTGCCCTCTCTAAACTAAGGATGAGAAGGAAGAACTTAAGAAGGCATCAATCCCCCTTGTCCACAACATTCATTTTGTGACCTGATCTCAAGCCCAGTAGAAGGACAAAGGAAAATCTAAAGCCTCCATTCCATGGACCTACCCATCAACCCTTCAAACTAGTAACCAAAACCAAACATCTCTACCCTCACCTTCATAACCACCAAAACCCAAAGTGTCCATTTTTGGAACATGTCCCTCCAACCTTTTTGCCTTCATACAATGGTTGGTGTTGAAACAACTTCACCAAACTTGGTGAAAATGAGCCTCTACAAACTAATCAAAACTTTGCCTCACCATCACCAAGCATTGATCAAGGCTCTAGAATCTATTGAGGTTCATCCACATGATCCTCAACCTCTTACATACTTAGATGGAGCTCTCTAACTTTTGTCCCATGTTACCTTTTAGGATTTTGAAATACCACCCCCTAATCTTGAGGACTCTGATCTTCCCCTTTTTATTACCACATACATAAATCAAACCCACATCAAAAGAGTTGTGATTTATGGAGGAGTTATCATCAAAATTATCTCCTCCTATGCATAAGACCAAATTTAACTACCCAAAAATATCATGTCTAAAAGTACACCAGTCCTTCACTCCTTGAATGATACCATGGCCAATACCTTAGGGGCTATTGTCCTCCATATCCATTTGGGGCCTTACACCATTCCAAAACTATTTTACATTATAAAGGGGGAGTTCCAATACAATGTCTTACTTGGACACCCTTATATTCATGTTATGGGTTGCATCCCTTCCACCTTACACCACTACATCAAATTTAAGCATGAGGGACAAGTTGTTACCATTAAAGTTGATCCTAGTCCCTTTTCCTCTTGTAAGATGACATACTGACCTAATGATGTTCTCATTCCACCTTCATCTACCTCAAAAACAAATTATAATGCAACCACCCCACCAACCAAAAACATCAACACTTCCACTTATATCATTGATGAATCTCAACTAGCTCAACCATTTCATCATACCAAATTCTAGTTGAGGACCCTTGTAATCCACATTTCAACATCTATCCCTTAGAGAATATCACCTTTTAGCCTTAGACACCTTCCCTACTCTACAAGAATATGGGAATATATCCCAACATTAGAACCATTATCCCTTTTGGGTTCCCCAATAATCAAATAAATTTCATCTATGGGGGACTTGATCAACCACTTCTCACTCCCTCTAATATCCCATTCATCCAACCATTCATAGATAATTTTTCTTACTTAGACAAACTAGTCTTTTTTAAAGCTTACCTTTATAGGTGCACTTAAAAGGGGTTTTATCTTAGCCTTTATGAAAAAGGAACTCATGAGTTATCCATCATCAAAACTCAAAAATCTCATGAGTTCTTTGGCATTGGGTTTATACCACTAGAAGAACCCACCTCACTAAAACCCATCACTACCATCGATGAAGATCTTCCATCCTCCTCAACCCCACTTTCCCCAAAGTTAGAAGACTCTAATATCATGAAATACAACATTTTTTTATCAATATCACTATTTTGGAACCCTAACCATCTAAAGGATGGCCAAACTAAAATCTTTCCTCTTGTCCATCCTAAAACGATTGAACATGACTCCCCTACCATCAACACCATCCAACTTTAGCATGATGATTCCATTATCACCTACCTCAGTGTGGGGGATTATTTCATTCATAAATATCTACCTCCTAAAAACCAAACCATGCTAAATGAATCAACCATTGATGTCAACTTGGGTACCTAGAATAACCTTTGTATCATCAAAATTGTCTAATGCTTAAATTCCACCTAGCTAAAATACTACCCTTCTTTCTTTTGAGACTATAACATAGAGTATGCATGGTCCTATCAAGATATGCCCAAGATTAAACCTTATATCACCCTCCACAACATTATCACTTATCCTAAGGCAAAGCTAGTTTGGTAAAATCTTCATAGAATGTATCCTTACATAACCCTCTTGGTGAAAGAAGATCTTAATCATCTCTTATCCATCAACTTCATCCAACCCATTGAATACCCATAGTGGGTTTCTAAAATCATTCCTATCATCAAACCCATAGGGGGACTTCACCTTTACATCGAATTTCATGACCTCAACCTTGTTTTCCCAAAAGATGACTTTCCTTTAACCCAACATCAAACAACTTGTTCATCTTTAAGCTAGTCATAAAATGTTATCTCTCATAGATAGTTTCTTAGGATATAACTATATCTTGATTTCCCCCAAAGATCAACATAAAACTTCCTTTATCCCCCTATGGGGAACTTTATATTATAGAGTTATGCCCTTTGGACTAAAGAATGTTGGAACAACCTATCAATGGGCCATGGCTTATATTTTTCATGACCTCATCCATAAAATAAAAGATGACTATGTGGATGATCTCCTTGGGAAATCTAAAAATTTCAAGGATCACCTAGATGTTCTCTCCATCATCTTTGACTACCTGATTCAATATCATGTCAAGCTCAACCCAAAAAAGTGCATTTTTGGGGTCTTATCAAGTAAACTTCTAGGTTTCATCATCTCTCTATGTGGAATAAAAATAGACACCTATAAAGTTAAATTAATATTGAAAATCCCTCCTCCTACCAATGTTATGCAACTTCATAGCCTATAGGTTAAACTTCAATCCATCTATCATTTTATCTCCTAGATATTTAATAAATGCCAACTCTTCCACCATCTCCTAAAGAAAAACAATTCCTTTAAGTGGACCAGGAAATGTCAACAAGCCTTTGATTATATCAAGGAATATCTTCTCTCTCCACTTTTCCTCATACCTCTTAAGGAAGACCAACCCTTTTACTTATATATATCTACCACTGATTATTCTCTAAGGGTGATGCTCACTCATCAGGATGAATAGAATAAAGAGCAAGCCATTTATTACATCAACTATGAAACTTGGTATACCCATCCCAAAAAGTTCTATATTTCCTTAGTTTTTTGGCCTCCAAACTCCATCACTATCTTCTTAATAATAAAACCTATGTTATCACTCACACTGACCCCCTCAAGTTCATGCACTCTATTCCATATCAAAATAAATGTATGGCTAAGTGACTCATGCTTCTATCTAAATTTGATCTTGATTTCCTTCTACAAAGATCCATTAAATGGTAGGTCATCACTGACTAATTGGTTGAAGCTCCTCTACCCAACAATCAACCTCTTTCTCTTTCCTTTCTAGATGATTCTATTGCAACTGTTTCTCAGGAAAAACCCACCAACCAAATGACCATGTTTTTTTATTGATCTAAATGCCAAAATGGTCGTGGTTATAGATTTATTCTCATTCCCCTTAATAGGGAACCTCTTCCCCTTTATTTTAAACTTAACTTTGAATATACCAACAATGTGGTTGAATATGAAGCCCTAGTCATAAGCCTCCAAACTAGCTTAGCTTTGGAGTCAAAACTATCAATATTTTGGGTGACTCCCAATTGGTCATCAACCAAGTCACAAGATCTTATCAATGTAAAAATGATGTCCTCTTAAGGTATAGACAACTCATGGATATACTCTTAGTAGCATTTAATCATTACATTATCCAATATATTCCTCAATATACCAACAAATTCATGGACATGATGGCCTCTTTTACTTCTTAGATTCGATCTCAACCTACTAAATCTAAACTATTCATCACCATCCACCACTTTATAACACCCTTGTATATTAGTTTTAATCTCTTTATCATTTTTAGTGTTGAGACATCTCCTTTCAAAATTTAGTACAACCAAGGTTTTGACTAATTTAACCTTAGTATCATTCCTCCCAACCTTTGAAGGAATCCCTGAAGATCCTTTGTTCAGATTACCTCTAGTTACACCATACTAGGGGGAATCCTTTACAAACATGGCTTTGGTAGCCTCATTCCTCATTTCCTGCATAGTCAGGAAGCTTCTTATGTCATTAAATAAATACATGATAGAATCTATGGGGGATAATTTAGTGGCCTAGCTATCACCTAATGTATCCTTCACCTTGGTTACTATTGGCCACCATTAATAAGTACTATTGTGACTATGTAAATAAGTGTTTCAAATGTCAACAACATGCTAATCTACATCATGCACCTCCTCATGGCCTTCAAGTATCTACTAGTTATTGGCCCTACTCATAATGGGGTATTAACCTTATTATGTAAATCAACCCCCATTATTCATAAAAACACTAATATATCATTACCATCACTGAATATTTCACCAAATGGGTGGAAACCATACCCCTTATATCTACCAAAGCTGAAAAAATTATCAACTTCATTAATCACCATATTATATGCCACTTTGGTGTTCCACATAAGATCATCAAGAATAATGGAAAATCCTTCAAAAACTGAAAAATCCAAGGTCTTTTCAATGATTTTGGCATAAATTTAAGTTTTTCTTCACCTTACCATCCAAAATCTAATGGATAAGTTGAAGCCTCAAACAAAACTCTTTTCAAAATGATCGCCAAAGTCGTAAGTGCTTCAAGTTGAGATTGGCATATTCATATCCCCTTTGCTTTATGGGTCTATCTCACTAGCATTCAAACTTATATAGGTGATACCCCTTTGTCTCTTCTCTTTTGAGCTAAGGTAGTCTTGCCTCTCAATGTCTAAATTCCACCCCTTCACATATATTTACATGAAATCCTTTCTAAGGATGACTATCATCGAGAATGCCTTGCATGTCTTGAACTCCTTGATGAACATCACCTCGCAACCTATAATAATATTCATGTCTATCAAGAATGGTTAAAACATGCATACAATAAACACGTGAAAGAGTGAGACTTTAACATCAAAGACCTCATCCTTAAGGAGAACCAACATGTAACTAATATGGAGAAGAGAAAAAAGGGAATGTTTGGTTTTAAATGGTTTGGACCCTACATCATAACCCATAAGTATGGATCAAGAGCTTATCATTTATCCTCATTTGAGGGCAAACTAGAGCCTAAGCCTCTCAATGCTTCACATTTGTGTCTGTTGGGAATTTGGAGAGCCAGACACAAATCAAATCATGTATTGAATAATGAAGCTGAACTTACATAGGGAATTTTAATTCAACATAAATATATCATTTCTTCCACACTAAATTCTTTTATTATAATACATTCTAGACATTACAAACATATAAGAATATTGCCTATAACAACTCCTCAATATTCTCTCACCTATAAAATATCCTATAATAGTGTAAACTTTGCTATGATATATTGTTATAATATATAACAGTATATCTAACAACATAATATTCTAAATAATATAGATTTACCATATTAACCATATGGTTATAAGAACCTAGTAACAAATATTTACCTCTAGTTAAATCAACTAAATTATTTTCCATTTTATAAATACTTATATTTACACAATGTAAAATCTAAATTCCTAACATTCCCCCCCCCATAGATTTTACATGGTGCAAAGACATTCACACTCTTATCTACAGTATGCTCACCTCTTATAGCATGCCCTATTTGGCTCATGACCTTGATAAAGAGAGCCTCACTCCTCCCATGGTTTTATAGGTTTACCATAAACCTTGATATGAATAGGAACTTCTCTGTCTATTGTTCACCTCATGGTGGTTTTTTTATCTCTACCATAAACCTTTTCAAGATCCATGAATTGACTTACATTAGTGATTTCTATCTTTTTTCAATGTCTTCACCTTAGGGAATCATGTTTGGAATTTTTAAATAAATTACATATCATGAATAGGTACATTATTCTATTCTTATTGAAAATACACACAATGGAAATGAAAAAAACACACACAAGTCACCACATCATTGGTGTAGCTTCATCATTGTTGACTGACGAGAGATTGCCAATTATCCTCCAACCTCTGTGTAGCCTCTAGACTCTAGTATGTCACTTATTAATTAGATGATATCTCAATGAAGCTAAGGTAGATTATTTTTCCAAGGTAAATCCCCCCATAATGTGGACATCATGTATAAGTGAAAATGCATTCGTAAGGCAATTCTTTTATTTTTACAAATTTGGAATTTTTGACAAATGACTCAAGAATGACATTAATATAATTCACCTAAATAAGACTCAATTAAATAAACTCAATTGGATTATTGAAAAAAACATAATGATTTTGAGTATAATTGATAACAATATTAAAAAATAATATTGAATTACTTTTTAACATTATGACAACTTTAAATAACCCTATGCAGACTTTTGTCTAGACTCATATACAAAATACCATAAAATATTATAAAATTATTTTATAAACTAAACTTAAAACACTTACTAAAAGACCTATCTATTTACTAAAACTAATAAATGAATTCATTCTAAATAAATCTAGACTCACAAACCTAAAAATTGTATTTTGACACAAAAGACTTTCTAACTATATTTAATATATAAATAAAAACATTTTAAAACTTAAATGACACTAATTTTTTTTATTTTAAAATGACTTACTTCTAATAGACAAAGCTAAAACAAAATATATTGAAACAAATAATTGATTGACAAGACAAAATACATGAAAGAGTCTTATATGGTAGAAATAATAAACTATTGACACGATCCACTAAAATAAAATAATAAATGTAATCTAGGACCTTTAGACACTAGAAAATTTTCATGTATAGAATGACTTTATAGCACCTAGAAATGGTAGAAATGGTGAAGTTGAAGTAAATGGAGCAAAGCCCAGGATATGTTTGATCAAGCTAAAATTCATATAAGACATGATTTACATATATGCATAGTGATGTAACATAGTTAAATGGATGACATATGGACTTTGATGTTGAGAGAAAAGGCTTTAGAAGATGTCTTTAAATTTTTTATTTTTCCATCAACTAGTTAAAACATGGTTGGATTATGTGGTTTGAATGTGATGTACAAAAGCTGGTAGATTTTTTGAAGCTCTACACACTCATTACAAACAAATTGTTGAAATTTGGAAGTCATATGCATGGCTATTGATAGAATACAAAGCCACACTAAAATTTTACTAAATAGATGTTCTTGATGAATTTATGAAAGGTGTAGTGTAGGCTATAATGTCAAATTGATGCTGATAGTGTGTAGTCTTGAATCTGCAATCTCATTCAACACTTATATAATCCAAAATAAAATCAAAGGTGCTAAGGAAGTGTATAACTATTTTGGTACTACCAAGACTAAATTTACACTAATAATTTTATCAAATCACCAAATTTCCATTCATTAGGACAAATTTTAGTGCAAATGCCCCTCATAAAATCTCAGAACCCCATCCCTACTCTTATACCACTATTGGGAATTCAGAGAGTTGAACATAGATTAAATCATGCACTAAATAATGAAGCCAAACTTACATATGGAATTTTAATTCAACACAAATATAGTATTTCTTCCACCCTAAATTCTTTGATTATAATACATTATGAACATTATAAACATATATGAATATTTCCTATAATGACTCCCCAATATTCTCTCACCTATAAAACCTCCTATAATAATGCAAACATGACTATGATATATTGTTATAATATATAACAATATATCTAACATAATATTCTAAAAAATATATATTTACTATATTAACCATATGGTTATAATAACCTAGTAATCAATATTTACCTCTCAATAAATCAACCAAACTATTTACCATTTTTTAAATAGATAAATTTACTCAATGTAAAAGATAAATTCCTAATAATGTCCTTTCTATTGTTGAAATAAGGATAAAAATCATTTATATATCTAAATTAATCTCATCCCTTGGTTCATGATATTTTCACCACCTTTTGTGTCACCAACTCCTTTGGGAACAATAGATTACAACATAGAACCATGTGATTATCCATCACAATTATTGCCTAATCCTAAGCATGTGCACCATAACTCTAATCATGGAATGGTTTTCATGGATAATTTTCATCTTTAATTATATGGAATCACATGGTAAATTATCTCTCAACCCACTTTCCCTATTAAAATTAACTTTTTGTGCTCAAGCATTGCTTGTCCATGTCTAGCACGCATTCAAAATATCAATTACATTCATATTTCTAGCATTAAAAACTTCTCCCTTGAAGGATACTACTCCCTTGACCACTCCCTGAAAGGATGGCTATGGAATAATAATTTGAAGCTTCCCACATTAATCAAATTCAATGAAATAGCAAAAAGAAACAATCTTATGTAAAAATTAAAGAAATTAAGTTACAAGAAGCTCTTACAAGTGCCATTCGTAGACTTCCCACATCGATTAGTCTACACATTATCCCATTATGCCATAATCATCTCCTATATATGGCATTGGTAGACTTCCCACATTGATCAATCTACATCTCATATTAAGGCATGAAGTTTTCTATTATAGTTCTTTGGTCACCTATAGAAGGGACAAGCTAACCCACATTAGGTTACCATTTCACCTATTTCCCATTTAACTATCTACTTATCACCCATCTCTTCTCTGAGATCAAGGGACTATGAGCTTACTTGATTCAAAGTGATCAAGACCTCTTTTTTCTTAATCAAAGTATGCTCTTGCAAAGCATTTGACAAGTTTATGTTCACTAATTCAATCTAACTATGCTTTCTCATTGATACATCCTTACCAAATAGAAACATCATGGATTTTTATTACACTCTATTTGTTAGTTCATGTAGTCATATATCTCACATTTATTTTATTGTCTATACCTACTTTATGTGTTTTCATTCCCATTAACACAATCATGACCTTATGCACTAGGAACAAAGCAAATCTAAACCAAACGCATATCCTATCCATAATCAAAAACACTAGGAACCATAAAATTATAACCATTTACAAAATGCCATTATAACATTAGTATATTATGAGATCATCATCAACATAATCCATATATCATTCTATCTATAAACCACATTATTGTGTTATTACACCCTCATTCTACCTAATTGTAATTTCTTATTCACTCACAAACACCATCATCAAAACCTATCTATCAAATGTTCACACTCATGTGCAACCTAGACTATATAACAACAAACATCACGATGTTGACAGCAACAGCACAAATACTAGAGGTTACCTCCTCCATCTTTAATCTAGGATACTATTGCAAAAGATAAGGAAGCAGTGAAGATGATACTGGAACTAGAAGAATAGTTCTTGGCTCTTTTAGAAGGTTTTGCTAACTGGTTGTGTTTTCTAGTCTTGGTACCTAGTTTTTTGAACTTTTACTTTGGAGTTTCCAGGTCTCTGTAAAACCTAGGGTTTATCTTTGGCTGTTAGTTTGTTAGCTTCAGGACTTTGTTTCTGGGTTTTGTTACTTCGGTGTAGTAAGCTTAAGGCTTACTTCTGGACGTTAATGTTTTATCTTTCTCCTTTTGTTCAAGGTTTTGGGGTCCCTTCAAAACCTATTTTTACCTTAATCTAAAACAACAAACATCACGATCAACACCAAATGCATCATCATATACATAAATTGTCCTCATCATATCCATCAAACAATAAATAGACTAAGAATACAACATCATGTGTATCATATATAAATGTTAATAAACATTTAAACATAACCAAATAATAACATCTCATAAACATCATCAATCATAACATAAGCATCATAAACATCAATAATCAGCACATCTTGAATCAACATATCCATCATGTACATCATATTTTGAACAAATAATGCATATCAATGTGTATGATAACTCTCACTCTCATATAAAAATCACATCATTAGTATGCAAGCTCATATCAAAATGGTATACATCTATCCTCCTAGCTAAAAAATATATCAAGATCTTAGGGCACCATTACCATTGGCCCCACCTACCCCACACTTGCACTACTATCTGGTGGTAGTCCTCCTAGGAGAAATACCTAAGAATCCATTATCAAAGTTCACTATCCTAGTGTTGTAAGAGTTTCACTACCTACTAAGCTAACCTTGTACTCTCTGCATCTCAGCTTTTTGGGGCACTAATCAAGTACTATGGCTTTATAATACCTCAACTCTTGGATAGCAGCCAGCTATCATGCATGTGGAACAAAACTAGGTGGTTCCCCCACTTCTCCTACTGATATTGTAGCTTCCCCCCTTTGCCTAAGGCTATCCCTCTCTTGGGTATCCAATCCAAGGATAGCTTATGTTTGGTCTCTCTTGATTGAAACTACTACAACTTGTTCATAAAATATGATAATCTAGCCTTTTAATATGGCCACCTATCCCTATAAACATGTGGCTGAGGATTGAGCCTAATTTTAATCAATCATGATGGTCCATACTTGAGCTTGTAGCATTTTTATCTAGACCTATAATTCAACCACTTTCCTTGTAAGCTAACTATATATGCATGTGACCCTATGCCATCTATGTCCATAGGCTACTACTCCCCATAATCCCATCCAAAATCTACTATAGCATACCTACCTTATTATCATGCTATGTATTCATCAACTATCCCTACATCATCCATGGGTACTCTAATTGGTAGCTACTCATAGTCTCACTCAACATCCTATGGTTGTAGCTCAGGGAATAAGAACTCTGCCTCCTCCCTTTGATATCTTGAGAAGTCAAGTGGAATCCCTTGTCTTAGTCTAAAATATATCTACACTTGATCAAACAATATATGCTCTATCTCACCATCCCATCTCCCATATACCCATCACCAACTTTGTAGGCCAATAGTGTGAAATCTATGCCCAGTCCATGTTAGCTAGCTCATGTAAGGTCACCATACTATATCACTAGTGACTAAACTCTCTAGTGCATCTAGAAACCACTCAATGTCTCATTCTCTTCCACCTACCCATATCATGGCACTATTTCACCTCCAACATAAGAAACCCACTCTATAATATGTATCCATATATCCCTCCACTAGTATCCCCAAGGGTCTCAAAACATGGATATGCTCAAATACCCATCAATGCATCATGAATCCCACACTAATCCCATATTATTTGTGGGATCAAAACCCATAGAGCTGCTTTTAGATCTAAACTAATAACATTGGGGCCCACCTCAACATAGTCCTCCCTAATAGCATCTCTATTATCACTCTTAGTAAAAAATATGGGAAGCACCCATGTCTCAAATCTAATACTAAAATATAGGTCATTACCATCATCATCATCATCATCATCATCATCATCATCATCATCATCATCATCATCAAGCATCTATCCCTAGGGGCCCTCTAGTATAATGGTTTGATCCTAAATTATCTTGAATGCCACCTGGTGTGTACTCAACCTACACCATACAACAGATCTATATGGTAATCTCTCTCTTCACTCTCAATGTGGTAAATCAACTCTCCTTAAATGGGTAGCTATGTAATCCTCATGACATCCTCTAGTAGGATGGTTATTTTCCTAGTTAGTAACCAAGAAGTCTTCATCACTAGGTTCCATCTCTCAATGAGTGTGACAACCATAGATGCATCCCTCAATAGGTGATGATAATGATACATGGCCCCTAGGCCCACCTCTTCCTTATGTCTCTACTCACCATTTCTCATCACATCTCTGACCTGTGTGAAAATTATAAGGACCTGGTCCCTTAGTTAAATCTACTCTCGAGCCTACACAAACATTCATATTAACACATATACTTAGTTTTCTCTTTCACACCAAGTATCCTCCTTCCTATCTCTCTTTTTCAACATTTTACCTATCTATGCTACTACTTTTAGTATTTTCATATACATTCCTCTACATTTCTAATTTTACCATCTTAAACCTAGTTTATAAGCACTCCTCTACATTACACATTTTCCAATAACTTTTCACAACATTTACCCATTTTCCTAAACTTTTACCCTAAATATTCAACTACTGATGATTCCTAAAACCATCACTGGTCCCTTAAGACCCTTTTGCTCTTGGGTTCAACCAGTGATGGTCAAGTTGAACCACCATCGATCACTATGAGTGACCATTCGTAGCATGAACCTCAAACTAATGACCTAAAATATCTATAAAACCCATATCCTTCTCACTTAACCCACCCGAACCTCTTCTACTACCTAAAAAAAACCTAACACACCCTTCCGCCATCACTTTCATCCATAATATTTACTTAAATCACCAAAACCTAACCCTTGGGCACTATTTATCCTACACCCTAAACCATTACCTAATCCTCCCTCTCTTCAATTCCACTCTCTACAACATAAATTAATCTAATTATTAATTTTAAAACAAAACCAACCTTGATGTATGATCAATGTCATGGTCAGAGACCCCATCCTACCACATGGTCATGCCCTCATCTACCCTCCATCTCATTCACACTCAATCCACCACTTAGTCACCTCTAACTTAGCTAACATAACCATAAGCAAACAAAGCCTACCAAATGTTTTGAGTAAAATTCCAAGTGTCAAATGTGTCAAATTAACTTTCTCTTTTACTTGGTACCCTCTCTTCCTTTTAGGTTTTTCACCTGACTGGTTCCGATCAATGTGACCATAAATGATCAACCCTTGGGGCAACCCTTGACCATCACCAATCAGGACCCTCAAGTGTTTGCCTTGTCCTTTTTTAATTTTACCATCTTTTTTATTGATTAAATTTTCTAGGCACCCCACCTAGGTGTTGACTCTTCATCCCCTTGGGGTGACCTATTTGAGTAAATATTTAATCCACACTTAAAGAACTACATTTGGCCTAAAGTTCTTTTTGGATTTATATCCATGGAAATATGTAGGCAATGTCCACTTTCCTAGTTCATATAAAGTCAACTCAACTATCTCCTTCCAACCCATACCTAATCCACTAGAACTTCCACCATGTACACCTTGACATGGGTTGATTTTGACCTTGATCATTCACATGTTTTGTGATGACTTTGCATTGGTCATTTTAGCTTCACTCACTGATCTTACCATGTTGCACTTTCAAAATTTAAACCACCTCATGTGTGACTTGATCACTTGTGTTGTTTCATGGGATAAATTCCTACCCAAGATACTTATGACCAACATTGAACCTATATAAATGGCTTGATAGGCCTGACCCAATCAGCTATGACCAATTATGTGGACCGGTGACCCTTGTCATAGGTCCCTCTAGTATCAACCTTATTTTTACCAATATTGGTAACCTTAGTCTTTACATGATCTTGACTATCAATTTTAGTCACCTTTTGTGTGCATGTTTTCATCTCCCATGCCAACCTTGGCATGACACCAACCTCATGATTACCAATTCACCATTTATCAAACCCCAACCTGATTTTGCCTTCAGCTCATCAACTCTCAATTTGAGGTGGAATACCTCCTCCCATACTCAGGGCAATCAGACTTGACCATAAAATAATTAATTTTTATTATGTATCCTATCAAACAAAATTTGTATAATAAAAAGGGGCAAAATGTAGACACTCAAAAACTATACCTTGTCCAGTTATTGATGTCAAACCACTAAGGACCCACTTTTTATCCTTAGATTATATAATCATGTAGATAAATAATTTCACACATTTACCATTGAATTAAATTTTTAATCCATTTCTCCATTTTTATCCCTAGACCCTTGACCACCACCAATTAACCTAACTAGTGATAGTTATCTTGACTGTCACTAGTTAGGACTGCAAGCCTACTTTAAAACAACTTCTAGATTTGTGTAAGATAAGCATTACACAAATTAGTAAATTCCTTATGTAAAGTAAATCATCTTTAAAACATTATTAATTAAAATCTTTATCCCCTATCAAATTTATTAAATTCCTCCATCCAAATTATCAACTTCATCCTACAAAGGGAGAAGAGGAAGAAGTGAAATGGATCCATAAATGAATTCATATCCAAGCTATTGTATTTTATTGTGTAGGTATCCAACATCCCATTAATAATCAAATAGTATAATTAGAGACCTAAACCTCTATCTACATCACTTTTAAAGGCTGAAGTATCATCATTCTGGTTAAATTGCCTCAATCCTCCACCATCAAGTTACAAGTATCTTGTGCTTGTTGTCATTGATTCATCTTATTTCTAACCTTCCTACCCAAACTAGAGCTCTTGACATCTTATTCTCCCTCCTACAAACCTATATCAAAACCCCCACCTATTTATTCATCATTATATAACTCCACTTTAATATCCTCCTATAACACATAGGCAACCACTGATGGTTAGCTCAACTACTGATGGTTACCTCAATCATCATCAATTACCCAACCATCATCAGTTACACCAATTATAGCTAATTAAATTGATCATCATCAGTCACTATGGCACAAAACTCTAACAAGATATTTTGAGTACCTTACCCTTAATCAAACCCACTTTTCTCTATTTTTACTTGATAATAATAACCTTTCTAATTTTTTAAACTAGACCCTGACCACTTTAGCATAAATGTTGACCTAGTTTTGCTATTTTCAGTTTTTTATTAAATCATTTACTTTCTCTTTATTCAACATATTTAAATTCATATCATTTAAAACAAGTATCCTTTTTTTTAATTTATATTAGCTTAATTATTATAATATTGGATTGATAGCCTCCTAGTAAGTACTACACTTATTGAATCTAGCTCACGCTAGGCAGTCCACTCAACCATCCATCAAATAAAACCCTTTTTGAGTTTTTTTATCTATAAGTTACACCTTCCTAGCCAAAAAGGAGTTCCCACTATCATCTATATTTATGCATGCACTTTACCAAGTATTTTTCTACACACCCTATTATTATTTTCCTTACTTTAAATCCAAAATTAATAAATGAGTGAAATTAACTAAAATAGATAGCAAAGTTATAAGTGTTAAGATACCAAATTAGGAACAACCTTGAAGTAGCTATCAATATCATTAGTAACTCTAGAGTTTCATATGAATAAGATTTAAAGATAATTGATAGCTTCATATTCCAATATAAATAATCTCCAAGTATATTCAGTTGATTTTGAGATATATGGATTATTGATGTAAGATATTTTAAGGAATACAAATAACTTTTTATAAACCAAAAATAGGTATTAATTTTTTGTGTTGATTTTTTTTATTGTTTTGGCATGTGAAGGTGTAAGGACAAAATGGATAGGCTATGGAAAAATGGAAAAATGGTCCTCATGAATATCTTCATATGAAGTAAATAGATCCATTGATGATTGTTGCCTATTTATAGAAAGTATTTCTATGAAATCTATTTATAGTATTTCAACTACTATAAATATGTCAAACATCAAGTTGTTAGAGGAAACTGAATTGGTCAAGATTGTGATTGATTATCTCCAACAAAATTAAAAGTTATTGGAAAGAAAACAAGGTACCTATATTCTCTCCAACAAACTTGAAGATAGTGTATTTGTGAATCTAACATTTAACAATATTTTCTCCTTGAATAATGGGGATTGTTGACATTCTTCAAATAATATAAGAACTAAAGTTGTTAATTTTTAATCCTATAATCAAAAGTAATTTCAAAAGGGGATAAATTTAAAAATGAACAATATTTATTTTACTTTGAAGATCGATGGCATGATTAAGAATTGTTCATTTTAATTTGAAGATCGATGGCATGATTAAGGGATCAGTAGAAGGAGGGTGTGAAGGAGAAGGAGGGTGTGATGGAGAAGGAGTAGGAGAAGGGAGGTCAATGAGTGAAAAATAGGATCATGATATTGTAGCCTAGGGTTGGGCCCCTGTTAAGCCTCAAATATTATAATCTTAGAGGTAAAAATGGGGGTAATCATTGAAATAAATATCATAGGAAAATTTTGGATGTGGTTAAAGAGGAAGATATAGATTGGTGGGATGAAGAAGCCAACTTCAAAAAAATAAGCACCAGCTAGAAAGGTAAACTAGTAGGGTTTTAGGAGTAGAACTTGAAGAATATTTAGGGTAATCTAAAATCCTTAGTTGTTAATAATGAATTAGTATAAGTTGAGATAGATAATTTATAAAAGATGAAGAAGGTGTCTAAAGGAGATCAATCTTTAGAAATTCCTATAGTTTATAATGTGGAATCTTTGGGGGATGGGGTTAAGATTGGGGAAGTTAGGGTTTTAGAATGGATTTTAGATCCTTTTATATCTAAAATTAAATAATTGATAAATTGTGCCGTAATTTGAAAATATGTGGGAAAATGGCCAAAGGTGGGAGTAGTTAAACTCTAGATTAAGGAGAATTGGGATTTGTTGGTGGTGGTGAGATTTTTGACCAAAGGTTTTTTTAATTTGGTCTTTGAAATGAAAGAAGAAAAATAAAAGGTTTTTAAAATTAAATCATAGTCTTTTAATGGAAAGGTTCTATGGATTCAAAATTAGACCCCTAATTTTGATCTATTAAAATCTAGGAAGGGTAGTTATCCATAATGGATAAAATTCTATAGTCTACATTTAGAATATTGGAGAGAAGATTACATGGCCACCTTAAGATATTTGGTGGGCATGGTATTGGAAGTAGATGAATCCTCGATCAAAGGTAGAAGAGTATCTTATGCTCATGTTAGGGTTGAATTTGATATGGATCAAGATATTCTAGAGTTTGTGATTATCAACATAGAGGCTCAAATTTTTAATCAAAGAATTGATGTGGAAATATCCCTTTCAGATGTTACAAATGTTACCAAGCAAGGCATATACAGAAGTTCTATAATAAAAGTATGAGAATTATTCAAACTAAATTAGTTAAAATGGTGCCTTAATGAAAACCAAAGAAGGATAAAAATGGAAAAAGAGGGGTCAAAAGGGCTTATATAAAAAGGTAGATCAAATCAAGGAGGATGAGAAAGCTTGGAAATCTCAATCTCAAAAGATTAGAGAAATAAAAATTTAGTTTTTAAATTAGGGACAAAGGATGTAATATCACCATTTTTAGGGATTAAGAGTTGTGAATTGATTTAAAAATAATCCCACTCCATAATATCTTTGGTTATAAAAATATATATGAATTTGAACTCCACTAATAGTTTGATAATTTTAGAGGAAGCAACTAAGGAGGCCATTGGCTTTGATGAGGAGGGGTCTAATTCTGAGGTACATATAAAAGAAGATTTAGAAGGGGATTTAAATTATAAATAAATTATCTCTATTTATTAGTCATAAAGTAAAATAGTGAATCCAAATTGGGGTCCTAAAAATAGCTGGGGATAAGAAACCTTAAAAAATCTTATTGTAGGCAAACACCTAGTAGGAAAATAGGGCACTTTAGAAGACTTTTTGGAAGTTGCAAAATGGGGGTGGAATTCTCTCCTTTATAATGATGAAATTAAATTCTTGGAATGTTATGGGTTTGAATTCCCCTAAAAAAAATGCATGATTAATTATATAACTTGTATAGATAAACTATATATTTTATTAGTGCAAGAAACCAAACTAAATAAGAAGTCGAATGCTTTTTGAGATTGTTTGGGCACTGTTGGCTAGGAGTTTTTATGGAATAAATTGGATCATTTGGTGGTTTGTCTACCCTTTTCTTCCAAATTATAATTGTTGGATTTAGATAAAAATTGGTAAGTGGGTAGAATCTTGAGTTTCAAGTCAAATTTGTAGTTCTTTTTTGCTTAATATTTATGGTCCTCACGGAGCTTCTCTAAAACATACTCTTTGGGTAGAAATTTCATCCATTTTAAAGGATTTTAAGATGGATAATATAGTTTTAGGGATATATTTTAATGTTATTTTTAGCCACAAAGATAAGCAATGAGGGGTGTTTTTAGGTTCTTAGGTTATTCAAAACTTTGGTTTATTTGTAGCTTAGAATGATTTGGAAGATGTGGAACTAAATTCAGGTTGGTTTACCTAAAATAATAGATGTCTTGGAAAGGAAAATATTATAAAGTGATTGTCTAGGTTTTTGATTTATTCTTTATGGAATTAAATCAATATAAAATTAGATTGTTGGGTTTTGACAAGACTCAATCATATCATTGGCCTATTTAGTTGAATATTGATTATGATTCCCCCACTAAAAGATGCCCATTAAATTTTAAAATGATGTGGATTAAAGATACATCTTTATTTGAGAATGTTAAGGAATGGTGGGTTTAATGTTTTATTCCTCTACGATCCATAATGTTTAAGATGAACAAGAGATTGAAATTTATGAAAGGAAAGCTCAAGGTTTGGAACCATCAGTATTTTAAGAATATTTTTTAGGAAAAAAATGGATCAAATTTGAGTTTTATAAGATGAATGATAAAATTTTAAATTGAGGCATGGATGTAGAATCTTATAATATTGAAAAAACTTTGGTTAGTGATTATGAGTAAATTCTATATAGATAATAAATATTTTGGAAACAAAAATTGAGAGAGAATTGGCTTAAGGAGACAAAAATTTACCCTTTTTTCATCTTTAGATAAAAGATAAATAAAAGGTAACTAGGATCACTCACATACAATCTAGTCAGGGGGAGGTCTTGGAATCTCTAGAAGCTATTCAAATTGAAACTACCCAATACTTTCAAACATTGTTAAATTGTGATTTTTTTTTTCAAATTTGAGTACGTAGAATGAATTTTTTCATCTCATCTTAGAAGTGATTACACAAGGTATAAATGAAAAGTTATTGTCCCCCTTTTCAATGGAATAAATAAAGAGGGTGGTTTTTTCAATGGCCAAAGATAAAGATCCTAGTCCAAATGGATTCCCTATAACCTTCTTTCAATTCTTTTGGGATGTGGTGGGCACTGATGTTTGGGATATGGTGGAAGATTATAGAAAGAAGAAGAAAGTGTTCCCATAGTTAAACATGAATTTTTTATCATTTTTTATTAAAGTTAAATATAAATTTTATTTCTTGGATTTTAGATGAGTAGCTCTATGTAATATAGTGTATAAGATTATTTCAAAATCCATTGCTATGAAAATGAAACCTTTTCTTGAGAAATTGATTTTTAGTGAGTAAGTGGGTTTTGTGTTGGGGAGGAGTATCCAAGAAGGAATTATTTTAGATAATGAAATTATTCAATTACTAATAAATAATCATAAAAAAGTATTTTGATAAAATTGTATATTAGTAAATCTTATGATAGGGTGAATTGGATATTTCTATTCAAGATTCTGTTGAAGTTTGGATTTAGCAAAGATGGTGTGAGTGGGTGTTCAACTATGTGTCAAATCCTAATTTTTGGTGTTAGTTAATAGATTTCCATCTAGCTTATTCATTATTTAAATATTTTTAAGGCAAGGGGATCCCCTATCCCCTTTCATTTTCCTTAAAATGGTAGAATATTTGGGAAGATTAGTGCGATAGGCTCAAGAAAAAGGAAGGTTAAAAGCTCTTCAAATTGTGGATAATTTTGAAACTCATACACATCATCAATTTTTAGATGATACTTTTATTTTTTTTAAATATATGGCTGAGTATGAATTAGAGTTTAAAATAATTTTGAGAAGCTATGAATAAGCTTTTAGTCAAAGATTTAATGAAGGTAAGTCTGAAATATATTTTGTCAATTATTTTCCTAGGATAGAAGTCAATTTAAACATGATCTTAGGTTTTAGGATTGGGAAGATTCCAATCAAATATTTGGAGGTTCCTTTTTTTAGATGATTTGGTTTATATAGTATCTAAAAATATCTACTTGAGAGTTTTAAGGCATGCCTAAGTACCTAGAAAGTAAAATGGGTATCTTTAGTTGGTAGGATGACTCTAATTAAAGTTGTTCTTAGTGCTCTTTTGGCCAATTGATTTTTTATGTTTCATCCACCAACTCAAGTTATAAGTTTAATGAATAATATTATGAAGGGATTTATGTGGAAAGTTTGTAGTGAAGATAACAAAATTACATTGATAAAATGGGAGAAAGTTTGTAAGAGGAAAACAAAAGGTGGAGTAGGTATAAAAAATATTTCATCTTCAAAACCTAGCTTTAGGGGATAAATTCATATGGAAAATAGTCTTTGAATTATAAATATTATGGTGTATACTTATACAAGATAAGTATCTTGATTTGGATTCCTTAGAACATATGGTGTCAGTTGTGAATCACCCTAGAGGATCCCATGTGTGGAACTTCATGATGAAATGTAGATCAATCATAGCACTACATGTTTTTTGGACTATTAATAATATAATTAAGGAAAATTTTTGGAAATATTCTTGGAATGGTTATTGACCATTATTAGATTAATTTAATATAATTCATATCAAAGATATTTTAGTAAATCTTTGGGGATTGAAAGTGAAAGACTATGTGGTTTTGGATCCTAATTCAAGGAGAGTAGATTGTAAATGGAAAATTATGGTAGATATTATAGTCCTATGGGAGGAGGATTTATCTTTGGAGGTTTGTATTAGTAATAGGAAAATATTTCTTAATAATAAATAATATTAACTACGTTATATTGGTGCAAAAATGGACCTATATTTATTTAGATTATGCTATCATATGGCTGAAGTAGAGGATGATTCTTTGTTATGGGTGAGTTTTCTTTGCTAGAGTAAGGAAGGATTGCAAAGAGTATGGGCCTTAAATTGGTTGGTAGTGCATGGTCATGTTCTTACACAAGATCATTTGAAGAAGACAGGGTTTTTTGGTCCTTCTAGATGCTGATTGTGTGAGAAAGAGGAAGAAATGGTTGACCACATATTATTTAATTATTCCTTTACAAATTGGTGTTGGATTTGGATCTTTAAAAAATTCAATTAAGCATGGTAATGGCCAATGTATCTATTTAAATCCTTTGCATCTTGGTTGGTGGGTGATGTTAAGAATTCACTCTATATTTTATGGAGATGTAGCCTATCCATATTAATATAGATAATTTGGAAAGAAAGGAATGCACACATATCAGAAAATAAATCTCAACCATTGCATGTGGTTTTTAGAGAAATGGAGTTATCCATTTATAATATTATTTATTCACATTTTTAGAGGAAACAAGGTATGTTGATGAAATGGGATAAGAAAATGTGTGTGAATCAAAAAAATATCAAACCTCTTCCTGTTAAAGGGTCAATGGTAGATAAAAAGAATATGAGAAGTAGAAAGGAGGTAGTTTGGTTTCCTTCATAACCTAGTTGGTTTAAACTAAATTTTTATGGAGATTGTAGAGGAAATATAGGATCATCTATGGTAGGTTATGTGATTAAGGACTATAGTGGTTTACTTATAAGAGTAGTGTCTTTAAACTTACCAAATGGAATGAAGAATGAAGCTAAGTCCCAAGCTCTAGCAACTAGTGTTGAGATGGATTTGGAGTGTGGAATCTCCTTTTTGTAAATTGAAGGTGATTTATAGGTATTCATCTAGGCTCTGAGATTTCAAAGGGATAGATAATGGAAACTAAAGAATATTTTGGATATAATCTAGCCTAAAATGAACCAATTGAAGGATTGGATATGTTCCCATTACTTTCAAGAAAGAATTAAAGTAGTGGATTTTATAGAGAATATGGGTATTGATCAATCTATGGATAAGAGAGTGGATAATGTTAGAGTAGGCTGGGAAGATTACATTGGGTTGGAACAAATTGACTTGTAATCTTAATTTTGCTAAATTTTAATTTTATTTAAAAATAAATAAAAAATGGTAAAAGGTGATAATATTTTATTTGCAAAAGTGAAGTTAGATTTTCTACGGGCTTTTATCATGGTTGGTAATGGTTATGGGTTACTTCTCGGTAATTGAGTTGGTAGTTGGGTTTTGAATGTCTCATAATCTCCTATAATGAAGGCAATCATGTGAATTTATTATTCATGATAGATTTTTATGGGTAATGATTAGGCATAGGTTTTATTAGATATGGGTGTGGAAGGTGGTTTTGGGTCCTGGGTTTGTTATTACTTTATGATATCAATATGGAGCAAAATTGAATAGAATCAATCGAATGGCATTTAATATTTAGAAAATAAAAATCTCGTGATATGGGCTTCTCAAGTAACATCTCTAAAACAAATCTCTTTAATGGTTTCTGGATACACACATTAGATGTTGTATAGACCATTGAGAAAGTTTTGGAGGTGGAATTATTGGTGGTGAGGAGATAGGTGCATGTGAATTTAGACCTAACATCTTTATTTGCTAGTAATGTTTTCATGGTAATGGTAGATAAAGAAAATCATGGAATCACAAATTGAGAAAATAATGACAAACAAGATCCATGATCATGATGCATACATAATGAGCACACATAAAATCATAAAAAACACATAATAAGGCCAAGGGTCCATATACAAGGGACATGTTCAAATTTCACTCACACACATACAGACACATAATAAGGCTTAGAGTCACAAATAAGGACATGTTCAAATGTTCATAATATAGATAATGAATACATATAAGGTATTAATAAAATAACTAAAACATGATAAGCATGCATGAATAAGTTAAATTTATCTACATAAGAAATTGGGAACGTTATTAAATAAAAAAATAGTTATCTATCAAGATATAAATGCTAAATTAAGTGAGAAAACATGGAAATATTATATACAATGTATTGTACTCTAGTAAGAACAAAAAGGATAGTCATAGAATGATAAAACCAAAGTAAAACATGCCACCAATGAACTAGATGTGATACACAATCTATATAAGGCCCATGACTATTTTTTATCTAATAATTAAAGCATGTGCTCACTAGGATAGTTATGTTGTAATCATACAAGAGCATAATGCATGATTGTCAATATGATAGTAGATATTTTATGCTTTCACGGTCCATATAAATTTAACTTCTAACTTTTGGGAATAAACTATGTTGTTTTTATTTGCCTCGATGTTTTGGATAATCATTTGTGATCCTTCTTTAGGAGAAAATTGATAATTCTTTTTCTCCTAAGGAAAGATCATGGATGATCATTTGAAATGTTGAGGCAAATAAAAATAAGACAATTTATTCCCAAAATTTAGAATTTCAAGATTATAGTAGTTTTA
This sequence comes from Torreya grandis, assembly GCA_037957365.1. Taxonomy (NCBI): domain Eukaryota; kingdom Viridiplantae; phylum Streptophyta; class Pinopsida; order Cupressales; family Taxaceae; genus Torreya; species Torreya grandis. Next base: position 2,852,062 of record JARHVA010001039.1, on the reverse strand, counting down.
TTTGTGTAAATTTATATTGGTCTAAGATAATATCACCACATATAACTACATTTAAAATGGATAACTTGTATGTTCCAAAATCACTCAAGTACATTTTTAAATCATGTTTGATATAATACTAGATATAAAGAAGTATTACATATACTAAAGCACAAATAAATTTATGAAAATAAGCTACACATATCATGCATAGGTCTTGATTTTGAGAAATTTTTATATTTTTTTGTGTTTTCAAATATATGTAACTACAAAGTTAACACACTAACCAATGAATCCTACAAGAGCCTCATAATCAATAGTTACTTTATTGAACATAGGTAGAATGACCTTTCATGAATGGAAAACATCATGCCACTATGAAATATTTTGTCTTAACTTGGAATATTAAACATGCTTTGGATCTATAACATAATTCCCACTAACATGATGATGATTTTTACTATGTTGTGTATATTTTTTAGCATTATGAACTTTAGGACTCTTCAGAACCCATCATGGAGTATAAGAAATCTTTATTGGTTTTCTTTGTATACCACTCTTAATTCATTTTAATATCAATCTATGACGTGATGGAATAGAGAGTGACTCTCTAGAATATATGATAAATCACTAATTAAATGGATTTTCAAGAATATGCATCCTTGTCAAGTTGAACACTTATTTATAGATTATCTGAATGAATTGATCCTTTTGAGGTTTCTCAACTGATATTTATTGTGTAGGAACATAACCTTTAGTTATAATGGGTATTAATATGGAATACATGAGTTATGATAACATCATTATAAAAAATGTATTCGTAACATATATGTACTATAGAAATAACTACATAGAGATGTTGAATCTAATGATGTATCAATAACATATCAAAAACTTATACACTAAGTACTATTGAAAACTTGGTGGCCATATGTGTTGGGCCAACATATTATTTTAACATGATCTTGAAAATAAAAATATGAACATCTCTATTAAATCCCTTTATTACTATTGTTGTAGGATGTCGATCTCAATCTATGTATCCAAAATGAGAGAGAAGTGTGATAGTACACATATTCACACTTGAACCATTTTCAACCATAATAATCTATATAGGTTGATGATAAATATAAGATCAAATTAATAAAGAGTGAAAATAAAAATCATCATAAAAAATATCATGATCTATGAATGTGATAGGTGGTCTAGATGTCACTAAAACATGATATGTACCAATTATTTCATTCAAAGGATGTTGTACCTATGCATGAGGAGTATAATAAGTTTTTGGATGATGTGCATTATATGTGTAATGTACTTATAATTTATCTATTATTTCTTGACCTATATGCTTAGGGAAAGGATCATTGAATATATTTATTATTAAAATCTCACTTGGATGTACCTTTGTACTATAAGTGTCTATACCAACATCAATGATGTTATAATCTATAAAAACATGCATATTATGTCTCAAACTAATGTATATAATGATAATATGTCCTTGTGCTCTATGAAAATCACAAAAAAATGATCAAATCCTTTCAGAAGAGGTTTACTCAAATCAACATATTTAATGGGAGGAAGAAATATGAGCTTATATTCTTATAAGTTTTGTAACACCTTTTAGGTAGCTTATAGCAAAATTGTAAACTATCTCATTGGAGGATGTGATAATATAATGTGTGGAGTAGGTTCTGAAATTATATTCACTTTTGTCTTTGGATCATTATTATTTTCACTCGGTCTCACCTTATATGGTTTATTAATTGGATTCTTTTCATGACAATTATAAACCATATTGGTTTCATAATTTATCTTATTAATTTATAAAAAGCTGACAACTCTTTCCTTAACTATGTGACATAAATTTGTGAATGATATAAATTTCTTAGACATAGTAGGTCCAAGTAAAGGTGGAAGCAAACTCTATTTTCAAATGTATTTCAATTCATTATCTTCACTAGAATTCATCATCTTAGATAACATGATCTTACACTATAAGACATATTATGAGATAGGTTTGTTGGATTCTTGTTTGAGCTAAGAAATTTGAGAATATATAATATTTTCACTTATATTGATTGATAAACGTGTAAATATTTTTTTCCAAAGGATTGAACACATTAAGTGACTTATGTGCTAAATCATAAAACTATCTTAGGGAATAATATTTTAATCTTATATGAAATAACTTGTTGAACAATATATTGTTGATGCATAATCCAAACATGTTGCATTAAATGCTCTCAAATGTTACTCAGGGTCTCCTTTTCCATCATAAAATGTAATTTAAAGATATATTGAATATGTTGAGACAATGGAGTATGCAATAAAATATGTGAATCAAGTTATTGATTAGGTTTCAAATCACCATGATCCATTTGTAACACCTTACTTTATAGGGATAGAATAGTCTATGTAAAGGATTGTGCATTAGGAATATAATGTGTGCTAACCAAAGGTGGTGTAAAAATTGATAGAGTAGAGATTGGTATATTGATATAATAAAACCCTTGGGTCTCCCCCATAGTACATGCTAGTATGAAAGTTGTATCAATTGATGTAGATAATGGAATGGAACCCATAGAAATGAAAGTCTTAAAAGTTTGGCCTTTAGATGCTTTATGTGTTTATTATTATTTTTTTCTAAAAACCCATATTACATATATTTATTCTTTGAAATTAAACTTTTAAATATTTTATAATTGTCATCAAATCTATTAACAAGATCTTCCATTATGTTGTTATCAACTAAAATTTTAAAATGTTCAACTTGAGGACCACTTACTAAAGCACTTCTTATATGATAGGTATAAATTTTTTTATTATAATTCACAAAATAGGAAATATAAACTTGGAAGACTGATGTTGAAAAATAATTAACCAAATCTAAAAAACCTTAATACAATAATTGAAAATAATATAAAGAAGGAAATAACCCCTAGCAATATGGATAGTTAGGGTTTGAAATTTTAAATCAATATATCAGGTTCATCAATATGTTGTATCAAAATTAGTGGATTAATAAATGTGTTAATCCAATTATGACAAATTTTTGAGTAAAATTATAACATATAATATATCAATAAATACATAAGTCTAATTTAGAACTAAATATTTATATAAATATGTTAAAAGAGGAAGTATTAAAGATAAATAACTTAGTTGGAATTTACATCTTAAAAACTACAATTTATACTATGTGATTGACTATGGGACTATGTGAGGTTATTTTGAATTTGTAAAAGGTCTATATTTAAATCTAGGATAAGGCTATCTTATTTGGATAAGGTTAGACTGTGTTGTCATCTATAGGATGTGTCAGCATCTAAGAGGGTTTTTTCTAGTTTGTTTAAAATTATATCAATGTTTCTTCACTTTTAGTTCATGTGTATGTTATCATATTTAATTGATCATATTAAGGATCCAATATGAGACTTCTTCTTCACTTGGAACCCTATCTCAATAGATGATGAGGAACAAACACAATAAATGGAAAAAATGTCTAGGTTCTAAATTTGTGTTTCAAACCAACACCCCATGTTTTGAGATCTCCCTACATACCAATAATTTTTAAAGGATAAAATTACATGTACTTCTCCCATGAAACATTGGTGTATGTGAAATACTATAGTAATGCTATATGTTTAGGAAATCCTTATGTAATAATGTGCTTCAATAATAACCTGTGACTTTAGAGGTTTATTCAAACTTAGCTTAGGGTTACTTAGGTTGTGTTTACTTAGAATTAGGTATAACGTGTGTTTTAATATTAATGTTTAATTAGAATAATTTTGGTGTTTTCATATATATAATCCTCTTTCCAACTATTGAACAAATGAATAAAGATGTGTTTATATAGTAGTATTTATTGGAATTTCCTTGGAAAGGTCTTGATAAATGTGTGGGATGAACCATTAGGTGAATTTCAATTTCATAAATTAGTCTTTATTCTTTAGGAGGATTAAACTAATGGATTTTAACACTACTAGAAAGCATGATTGTCATAAAGGATAGGCCTTATTTTATGATCTAAGTAGTTAAATTAGAAATTTCAATCAGTCTAATAGTGAGTTTAGTATACTTGTTATGAGGAATAAGAATATAAAGTATTAGAATTTTATTAATGATAAAAATAATTTGTATTGAAGTAGAGGAATAATAGTTTTGAACCATGGAATTGAACATAGGATAAGTTATATCAGGAGTGGTCACAAGTACATTGTTTTAGTGTTAAATGTTAATTTTAGTTATTATAGGAGCCCATTTGATGATCATATAAGGTAATTTTATTTTCCATAAGGATGGGGTTTAGTTATTTGATTTATATGGAAATGAAAATCAATGTGAAGCCTCAAAATTTTATTAATATTATGTTTATGGACAGAAAATTTATTAGGATAACCTTGAGTTAAAATAAACATTCCCAATATTTAAAAACATTTTATCCTAAAGCAGTGGACTTTAGCCTATGAATAAATGTCTTCCAAAGAATGTATTATATTTTGAGTCATTATTGATGACATATAATTATGTGAGTAAAATTATGGGTCCCAAAGTTATAGGTAAAATAATGGTCCTAGTAGAAGATGATTGATGTTTTCATAGATCTGAAGGTCATTTTTTGTAAATAAATAGTTAAATTTAATGTAACCCAACTATTGGAGGAATGAAAAAGGGCCTAATTTAAAAATAATCCCATCATCAATCATGGCTCATTTAAAAAAATTATTTTAAATCCACACCTAGAAATACAAGGTTGGGATCTCCTCTTTAGGCCACATCAACATCAAAAGGAAATTATCTAATATCAAATAACAATTTAGAATTATTAAAGTTTTAACCATGGGGATAAATATATATGTGTGTGTGTGTGTGTGAACGTGCATGAATGCAAATTCATGTACACATGTGTGTGTGTGGGATTAATTTGTGCATTAGGAAATGGGGTAGCATTAGATAAATGGAAAGGACCCAAGACATCAAGAAGTACCTAATGATGGGTAGTAAATATTAATAGTAAGTCTATGAATGAGATGTGGAAAAAGGTTTTAATGAGGTCTAATATCAAGACATACTTCCTAATAGGTTTAAGTACTCTTTGGACATAAATTTATATGCTATTGTTTAGATGGGGAGTTTGTGGTTAGTACTCCCTAGTGTGAGTTATGATTTTCACTTATTTGTCAGCGTTTAGTTCCACTAAACCTTTTAGACTAGTCTTCCCCTAAAAATTGATGTGAGGGGAAACATCATGTTTTTTTTAGCATAAGTCAAATCTTTTATATTGTGAGTTAAAAATATCAATGGTTGGATAATGTAATTATTTTATGGTGATACCTAGCCATTGTAAGGCTAGTGATTTGTAAATGGGTTTTGACAAATGCATAGATTTACATTTCATGGTGCCACTAAATGTACATGAGAATGTTGGGATTCACATTTTCAATTCCAAAGAGCACATTTATATATAACTTAAATTTAAATTTAGGGGTTAATTTAATAAACTTATTATAATCCCTACAACCATCAGTACCATGACTAATGATAATATGAAATATGAAATAGACATTAGGATGATAATACCCCAATATTTGAATTTTGTTTTTATGGTTGAAGCCTTGGATATATTTTTGATGTGAATATTTGTTTTGATAAGGATGATTTTGGTTAAAGTGTTATTGTTGATACTGCACATTGTAATTTTGGTTCAGGTTCTGATAATGATTTTCATCAGTGGTGGATGATATATATTTATAAAATAAATAATAGGCATGGGGTTTGGGTTAATTGATTCACACTCTAGTTTTTATTTTTGTTATTATAATTCTAGTTTTGGTTAGTACTTTCACATTTTTATTATTAGTTTGATCTGTAACACTATTTTTAGTGGAATTAAGATTGCAGTTTAGAACTTTGATCCCTCAATTTTAATGGGATTTATAATTTTTAATTTGATAACTCCCAAATTTTTGATTTAGACTAATAATATTACCATTCATCCCATAAGTCTTGCATCCACTGTCTATGGTTGCTTGGTCTATTCTTAAATGACTTTATAATTATTCCTCATAATATTGGTAAAGTAACTTTTACATGTATTCCTTTATTTCAAAATCGATACAATGGAGGAAAATATCACATGGGTATCTTTGATCCATGTTGGGGGAACTAGAAAAATAATAGATTAATTTTCAACACCTTGTAATTAAATTGGAAAAAAATATTTGGGATCTTGTTTGATGTAAATAAATTATAGAATGATAGTGTAGATTATGTTTTTCAAGTAAAAATCTATAATAAACTAATGAAATATTTTAATTATTGAACTAAATCTTTCAAAATATGATAAAACCAATATATACTATGTTGAATTTTGTGGGGAAATTTTTAGCAACTAAAGCATTCCCTAGGAAACATCTTTCTAATCGTAGCAACATAAACTTTACTATGGGGTTTAGGATATGTATCTCCATTATATTTTAAAATATTAGGTAATGGACATGGTGATACAACTCCTCAAATATCATGTAAAGGGATGCTTAATATATTCAACATATGTCCCCATTATGCTAAATTATTTTTGAGAAGCATCTAAGTAGATTTAAGGAGAAGGAGTCGGATAAGCTATGGGGGTAAACTCACTAATGGAAACTATTATCTATTGGGAAGGTGGAGGATAATAAGATGATATTTAATTATATAAATATAAGAATTTATAAAACATATGCTAATATAATGGAATTGAGTTCAAAATAAGCATGCCAATTAGTGCTTGACTAGGTGGATGAGGGAGGAGCCCTAAGCAACACATAGGTACATGGGATATAGGGGAAATAATATAAATTTTTTAGTTTGGTAAAAATATATGAGGTGGTGTGCTAGAAAACATATTTTTTCTAGTGAAGTATATGGGATGGGTAGTCATATAAGCATAATTGAGAGGACCTTAAAGAGGAGGCACAATAGAACCCACACTATTGGGATTATTTCAAGAGGTGAATTTTCTTGGATTTTCATAAGGCAAATTAATTTTAGATAGGAGGTTGAATTAGTTTATATGGAGGTGGTATAGGTTTGATGAAGTTTGAATAGGAGGAGTATGTATTTTATAATTAGTTCTTGGCACTACACCTTGATTAAATACACCATTTTCAAAAAAGGCTTGACTATTTTACAGGACTCAAATGTGTCCCACTAAGGTATAAATGAGATAATTTAGATTATAATTAGTAGGTTTATATGTTTACCTTATGTGAAGTTTAATAGGTAAAAGGTGATAACCAAAAATAAATGTATTTGTTATTATTTATTTAAGTTTAGTTATTTTATGTTTCTAAGTAGGCTATGTACAAAAAATACTTGAATTAGGAGGGGAAGGAAACTACAACCTATCTATTTGTAACTCTATAGTCTAAATACTCTCATTATACTAATCAAAGTATTCCATTCTTTTTGAGTTATGGGTTTGTAGGATAATGTAAGTAATGGCTAGAATATGTGCATGTAAACCAACCATGGTATTCAAGGCCATGTCATTTGATTTGTGATTATTGTTTTAAGACAATAAGTAATCTCATATCTCATTGGTTTGTCAAATGAAACATGAAGTGTTTTAGTTGAGATATGATTTATCAACCCTTTGATTATTTTAGTCTTTAAAATTATACCAATCTCAAAATGAATGTTTGTTTAGGGCTCAAACATTATTTTTAAAAACATCCGTGCCTAGGGGAATGTTGAAATCCTCACTATATATATTTATGGGGTATATGGACACCTAAAAAGTATTTTAAATCAGATATGGATGAATGAAGGAAAATAAAATAATTGAAAAAATAAAACATGAGAAACCTTTCACATCATGTTTGCCATATTTTTCAAATGGTGGTGAAAAAAAAGTGAAGTCAGTGTAAAAATAAATGGAATCGAGAATAAAATATAACCAGTGTTGGAATATAATTTTTGACAATGGGTTCTTAAGATTTATACAATTAGAAAGTGATGGCATAACCTTATGTATTTGAATTCCTAGGATTGGGCTCAGAAAAATAAATAAATAATGTAGTTAATGAGAATTAGTGCTTTGTAAAACATGTTGATGAGGTTTATCTCATTGAAGATGATGAGGTTGTTAAAAATATTTAATTGCCCTGTTAAGATTATGAATTATTTATCTCAATGGGTGAGTTCATTTATACTACTATTAGTTGACTAATTAAAAAAATTAATTTATGGAAGTGAAATGTATATATATTAGGGCTATATAATTTACTGAATCTAAAATAAATAACATAACTCTTGATTAATCTTACTCTCTTTAAATGGGTTGCAATCAAGTTGAATAACTTGTGGTTTTGACTGACTCAATTGGGTTGGTATCATCCAAAAAAGCTTATTCATGAATCAAATAATATAATATGAGGTTAGAATTAAGGATTAAGATTCAAATAATATTCATAGGTTTGCTTATTGGTAGGCTATTAAAATGATCTGTTAAGTTGGTTGTGATTTTGATAGTATTTTCTATTCATCTAAATCCTCAATATGACTAATTATCAAGTTTGGAAATAGGGTTTAATGGAATAGCACCATTAATATATTGAAGTTTATGTCTCTTTATATGTATTATATTATAATGGGATCTAGTATGTGTGTAAATTATCTTACCCTAGGAGGATGCACTTGTTTTGAGAGCTTCGTCCAAAATGTCATAATCAATGTGTTAGATAATGTTCAATATACAAGATGGTTTTGATTTTATAAATGTTTATGTGAATGGTATTCCAGCTATATATTTTTAAATGAAAGATACCAATAAAAAACCACCACCATGTTTTTCATAACCACCATAATAATTTAAAACCCCACCATGGTGGTTCATCAAACTACTGTAATGATTATGTAACTATCATGGTGGCTTTTCCATCCACCTTGAAACTTAACTTTTGGAAAGGTTGAAGCCAATATTTTAAAAATTCACACTTATGGAAGGTTTGGAAAGAATTTTTTTTTGAAAAAGAGTATAAAATGGGACTAATTATGTTATTTTTATTTGGATGTCATTGTATTATCATCATTTTTTTGTTAAATGTTTCATTGTGTGAAGTTTGGGTGTAGATAGTAAGGTCTTTTTTAAGTGGATTTTTTCCTATTTTTATTTTTATTCTCATCATACCTTATTTTTATTCTATGTATTTTAATTAATTAAATTATATAGGGTATAAATATTCATATTTACTAAGTAGTTCATCCATTTGTTATATTTATTATTCCACCTAGTAATCACCAATTTTTTTTTTATAGATTTAGATCTACATGCATAGCTACTATGATCTAGGCATTTGATTCAAGAGAGGATAGTTAGTATGGTGTTAGTTCCATAATGAAAAAAAATGAAATAAACACACTAATATCATAACATCTCTAGGCCTAGACACTAGGGAGAGCTTAGTTAATAAAAGCAAATGACAAGCACAACTAAAAAGCAGGGAATCAAATACAAAAGTTCCTTCACCTTCCTTGGATGCTTAAAATGCCTTTGTTGTAGTGGTATGTTAGGCTTGTGCTCATGAAGTCCTTGACAATGGAAGCTTGGCTACCTCCATCTCTCCTTGGCACCTTGTGGCTTGTGGTTTGGCTTGGCTTGGAATCAATTTGGCATTATAACTTTGCATTATCAAGTCCTTTGAAGATATTTGAGCATAATAAATTTTCACCAAATAGTTTAGAAATGATGTTCATGGCCTCTCTATTTATAGATTTTTTATAATGTCTATAATCAACCTAAACCATCCACCTCAAGATTGAGATGTGTGGTTGAGGATTAATTCAATTTTTAGAATTAATTTTATAATTATCCTCATCATGAAATTGGAAGAAGGGGAAATTAATAGGTATGGAGGGCATCATGGAAGGCATTGATGAGGCATGGAGGGCATGAATCTTGATATTTGTGGCATTTATGGCCTAGGGATGTCTTCCTAAGAAATGAGGTCACTTGATGATGTAGATATTCAATATTCATTTCCAAAAATAAGTTTTCAACAAGTTTCCATGGAATTATTTATTAGGCCTTGATTTGGGTTAATTATCTCTTAAGCATGATTAATCACTTGTGCACAAATTACTTAATTTGATCATAATGTCTTGTTATTTGTCTAAAATTTGATTAGATTGGAATTGGAAGGCAATGTCAGATGTGTTGGAACCATATTCCCATTAAGGATGTTACCAAAAATAAATAATTAAGGCACGTGCCTTGTGTAAGAGATTTGATATAGATGAAAAATTGGCATTTTGACTCAAAATTTTCTGATTAAAGTTAGTTGGCTTATAAATTGCATTTCCCCATTTAGGGATACCCTAGCCAAAATCATCACTTAAATATGTTAATTTCACATCATTTAGTATGTTTTTGTCTATTTAAGCCAAATTGTGTGTTTTGAGTGGAAATTGGCCAAAAGCCTCATTGGAGGTTATCAGTGGGCAATTTTAGGTGTCTACTATTTGCCCCTATTTGGGAAGATGTTGTAAACCATAGGTAAAGAAATGTTTTCTCAAAGAATGAGAAATTGCATGTATGCCAAAAAGAAGATGATGGTTAAAGAACAAAGCTCCAAAAGGTGTTTGGGAAGCCTATGATGATGTCCCCTCAAGGGAATGGCCATTACATTTGTTGATGGATGGTCCCTTGAAAAGAAATAAAAAGAAAGGTGGAATTAATCCATGGTTGAGATTAATCCAAATAAAAAAATGCTTGCATGCATTGATGTAAAAAGGATGCTAATTTGCCTAAAGGTGGTTATAATTAGGAATAAAATTCAAAATATTGATTTGCCCATAGGTGGTTATAATCATTACACAGACCTGGATTGGCTAAAATTGATGGTGCCCTAGTTAGGGATGATTAGCAAGCATAACTCAAGGGTATAACCTAGAATATAAATTAAAGATAAGTGGATGTAAAATGATGAAAGAGATAGATAAAAGAATGAGATTTATTAATAGAATTATTTAGTTTTACCTATAAATGAGGAGATGCTCATCTTTTTTAATAATGATACAAATAAAATGGTCAAATGAGTTATATTGATCAAGGGTGGGATGGAAGGATTTGTCAAGTTACCAAGAAGAAAATTTTGTGGCTCCATTGATTATAGAGCTTTGTGAAGCTAATTTTTGTTGTAGCATGTGATGTTAGGCTTCATGATAGAACACCATGAAGACTTGGCTAAAATATGCATAAGGACTGACTCCTGTTCTAATAAACACTTGAAAATACTGCACCAATGATAAAAAAACATGATGACAATGTTGATGTATGAATATGGATAGACTCATGAATAATATGCTCAAGGAATCACCCAAAAAACACATATAGATCAAGTTGAGGCAACAGTGATGAAAATAAAAAAATAGACAAGTGAATAAACAAACAAAAAAATTAAAAAATAACTTGAAATAAATAAACAAATAGAAAGCCTAAAAATAAAATCAAAAGAATGCATCCTAACAATGACAATGACCTAGTAAGGTGAATCAAGGATAACTGACTAGGCTTAGATAGGATAAATTTTTTTATATTTTGTAATATTATGAATGTTTTTGGAATTTTGAGGTATCTTAACTTGATCAAGAATGACAAGATACATGCTCATAAAATGGTGAAAGAATTTAGCTTAGGTTGCTCAAAAAATGGTGAGAGCAGATAAAAAAGGGGACTGAGGTGACCTCAACATTAATTAAGCATGACCCACATAGTCTTGAAGTGACCTCAAGTCATAGTAATTCCATCCACATAATAGGTGGGGAAAAACCAACTAGGTCCTAACAAATTCTCAAATCTGGCAAAAGGCCAATCAAATGAAAATAATAATGGCAAGGTGATGTGGTAATGCATGATAAACAAGTGTTGCCCCTAGTTTAACCATAGGTAATTATAACTAGGATATAATGGCATAGTTCAATGATACTAATTTTCTAATAGGAAGTTATAATTAGTAGCAAGATTGGTGAGACATTGATTTTCCCATAGGTGGTTATAAGCATGTTCACATAAAAAAAACTTAATAGGATGAAAGATATCTTGACAAATAAACTATCACACTACTTTCATAGACTATCATTATAAACATAGATTGAATTTATTGTTGAAACTTGATCATAATCCTCTCACAAAAATGTGTAGGAAGAACCAAAGTAGCTAAGATCAAAATAGGATTGGGTAGGATGACTAAAAATAGGATTTGGTCTAGATAGGAATGGAATGATAGGATGGTATGGTCTTCCTAAGGATAATTATGGTTTTTGATAGATTGGATAAAATGGTAAGAGGATTTCCCCCAAGTGATGGGGTAAATGGCTGGGTATTTCAATAATGGCAAATGGATATGTAACAAGGGCAATGGTATGATGCATATTTTTGGCTTGGGTGTGGCTTTTGAGTCTATTGTTCCTATTGATGGGGAGATGCACATCCTAATAAACAAATGATACAAATATAATACTTTACCATGTTAATTAATATCCCACACCTCATCAGAATAAATACTCTATTAAGAACTTGATGTAGATTTAGATGCTGATAATGTTGTTGTGATGTTCCTTGATCATTGATTTTAATTATTTCAAGCATCAAGACAAAGTATCTTTATAGCCTCTGCAAAGGAAAGTGTGGCCATGGATGGTAAATAGGGATAAATAATAAATGGTGGGTTTGATTGTGAAATGGAATCGAAGATGATAATGGAATCTATAATTCTGGAGAAATAAATGAAGATTAGGACTTTCAGTCACATGTAATGTTGTTGATGCCATATTTGACATAATTTTGGTTGTGGCAGGGCCAAAGACTTGTTCTTTCAATAGGACCCCAAAAATTTTATATTGTTTGATCTTGAGAGTAGCTACCATCTGATTAGGCTATAGATTAGAAGATATTTTAATTTTTTCTTCATCTAATAGTGAATAACTTTTGTACTCAACTATTGGTGCCTAAAAAAGGTTTTCACCAATGAATTTGTATTTATTGTCTCATAATGCCTTTGAGAAGGTTTCACTAAGGAATGTGGAATTTTGACTTTAATTGTCTTCTATCACTTTTGAAAAAGTTTCACTAGAAGATGTTGATTTATGACTTTGATTATCCCCTAGTGCCTTTGAAAAAGTTTCATTACGAGAGTATTCTTTTGATACATGAATGTTGTCCTGGCCTCCTTTCTCTTCTTAAATTTCTATTTCTCCATGGATATATTTCAAAAAAGTGTGATTTTATCAATCTCAATTGACACTTGTGGGAGATGGAATGTCAATAATATGGCTATTTTGGTTGATGGTAATGGCCTATGGAGTAGTAATAAAATGGGAAGAGGCTGCACAATCCTCATAGAAGATATTAGGAGAAATTGTGTCAAAAATAAAGTACTCATCCTCAAAAATCATAAAAGGATCATAAATGTATTCAAATTGATCTATGAGGCATGCGTAACAAATGTTGTAGCAACCACAAACATATTCTTTGCCTGAATCTACTTTTGACTCAAGGGACTCTAAATCTAATGTTGAGACTAATGTTGATTATAATTTTGATGCTAAATCTTATGTTAGTTAAATAATATAACCTAAATCTAATTTTTATTCTTCATCTAATGGGTACTCTATTACAATGATGTCTTGTTGAATGCTTGGTATTGGACAAGTAATATCCTATGATGGTATAATGGTCTCCACAAAAATTGGTTTATCAAAGTACAAATCCTCTAGGATGGGAAAAGGTCAAGAGATAACTCCTTAGAGACTATATTATCAATAGGAGGCTCTTGAAAAATAGGCACATGGTCTAGGTAATGATTTTTCTAAAGGAAGTTATAATCATTAAGAAGTGACTCGATAAAGATTGGCTCATCAAAGTGAGACTCCTTGATAATTGGTATAGGATCAATAGGTGATTCATCATAGGATAACTTATCAATTTTTTTTGATTTAATATAAATATCTTATATTGGTTGGTTCACTTTGCCTTGGTTTCCAATTAGTTAGAAGATACCAATTTTGAACACAACTTGGTCTTCAAATGATTAGATCAATTGAGGTTTGGTTGGGATTGGTAATAGATGAGGAATGACTTGTGGTTAGATAATGGTAGGGACTTGGGGAGAATTATTGGTCACATGAGCTAAAGGACATATTCTTGAGATGGTAACAATAGGGAATTATGGGGCTTGATTGCTCACACAAGCCAAAGGACTAGGTCTCATAATGGTAATGGTATTCCTTGGATATTGTAGAGAATGATAGCTTGTATAATCTAATGGAGGGTTAGGGGTACCCAATTATTAGATAATAAAAATATCTCATGAAAATTGATTACTTGCATAGGTAAAAACATCCAAGTCTTCCTCATAAACTAGATCATCCCAATCTTGAGTTGGATCATAAGCTTGTTCTTGACTATACTCCATGTACTAATTTTTGAAAAGAGGGTATGGATTCGTATCCTAAACATCATTATCTATAGTTGGGTATTAAAGCTCCTCTTCACAAGCTTATTCATACCAATCAAGGTCTCCATTTGGATTGTAAGTTACTTCATGACTTTGTTCCCATGAATGCTTAATATGAGGTGGATAGAAATCTGTCTCACAAAGCATATTAGCATCATTAGGGTCTTAAAAAAAGCCATAAAAGTCATTTTGTGTGGCCATTCTATCATCATTAGATTCTGAGTGACTCCACCATAATTTTAGTAAGACATATCTATGTAAATGATGAAAGCTCTAAAAATAAAAAGACTTTGCATTCCACAAACTCTTAAAAACTATGTCCAAAGGATAAATAGTTCAAACTTGGTCTAACTTGGTCAAAAGGTGGAGTTGTATCTCCAATGTGGTCTAAAAGTGGAGCCGTATCTCCACAATTATTTTTTCATAGAATTGGAATAGAATATCCTCATATCAAATGTCTAATGTCAAATGTCATATGCACAAAAGGTCAAGCATCTGAATAAAAAATAATCATGTCAAAGGTCTAGGTCAAAGTGTTCCAAACAACGTCTAAACTAGGAAAGGGAAAAGTTGAGTTACTAAGTCTTTTGTCCAAACACAGATTCAAAAGCTAGGCTCAAACAAATAGGGATGTGCTAGGAATTTTGTCCAAACAACACCAAAATCTAGAATTGAAATAAAAATTGTTGTGATTTGATTTAATCTAACAAGTTTGGAAATAACTTTGACATAGAACCGACACATAGAATCAAACATAAACATCATTAGTTAGCTTAAGGCATAAGGTAAAATGATTTTTGAGAAAGGTTGTGTTCTCCCAAATAAAGGCACAAAAAATGATGAGGATAGGAATTAAACAAACAAACCATCAATAGTTTTCAAACTTAAGTAATAAATTAACTGAAGTTATGCAACCCAAAATAGAAATATCTATGTATCAGCCCCATGAATTAAGGACTAAATATAAATCAATCAATGTTTGAATCCAAATTTAACAAGGATAATTGAAAATTCAACATTGAAAACTAGGATTTGACCAAACAGGCTAGACAAGATTGGACAACATGACAACACAAGACAAAGTTCCAAATGGTATACATGACATGATTTAAAACAAATGGTTTTTTATACAAGGTGAAATAAATCTTAAAATAAATTGAGTATCCTAATGGCATAAGCATACTTGAAGGATGTGGTCAATACTATGTTTTAAATACTCAAAGGAAAAATGGTTTGACATGAATTGGGAAACATAACCCTACCCTTTACAACTCAAATGACACACACAAAAACAAGTTTAGAAAAAACTTCAAGGCACAAGTGTGGTATAAAATGGCTAGAATAACACCTCTTTAGATAAAAGAGTGATGCATAGACAAATTAGTTTTGACATGGATTTATAAACAAATAAACAAGTTTTAGTCTAAAAAACACCAAGATAAATGACCAAAATACACTAGGTATAATCATCTAAATCGTAAAAAGGGTATGGAAAAATGGGGTTGACTAAAACTAGCAAGGTTTTGATCATTCTAGGGTAATCAATTACATAATGACTTTCATATCAAACAATGCAAAAAAAAAAACCATGGAAATTGGGTGACCATGACATTGACTAGTTGTAAAAAGGTCTAGTCCTTTTTACAACCACTACATCCTATTGTTCACTCAGTGTAGTGCGATGTCCAAATACAGATACGCCCTATGTACAACTTAGAAGGAGTAAGTGAAGTCAATGCTGGGAGATGAAACCCCAAGTCAAAGCTTCCCTATAGAACTAATGGGAGGTAATGATGTCCCCATATCAAGCCAAGATACATAAAAATAAAGAAAACACGAAATAGAAAGATTTTAAGGTCATTTTCAAGGTCACCCAAACTTTGACAAGTTTTTAGGGAGTGTTTTAGATGACATTATTTTTAAACCTTGGACTAGGATATTTGAAATAGGAATGGTGATTTTAATTCCAAGGGTTCCCTATAGGGGAAAAATACAAGAGCATACATGTAACATTCCTCTTTTTTCCAAACAAAAATTTGATCAAAAAAGTATTGTAAACAAGAATTGACAAGTGTGTTCAATTTTAAACACAAAATGAAATATTCAGTGGTGTTCATTTGACCCCTTGGTCTTAGTTGAAAACTTTGAAAACATTCACCAAAACATTTAAATTGTTTGTTAAACATGAACACAAGGTTCCTAATTGATTTTTAATCATGTAAAGGTGATTTAAACATGTTTTGAACAAATATCAAGCTTGGTCCTGTAACAAAATTGTTAGCATGTCCCTTAACTTTGAAGCTCTTTTTAGCATGAAATAATGAACTTTGAAAAAGTAGCTCTCAGGTCTATATTTTTGGAAAAACATAGTGATCGATGTCGATTACTCTAGCTAACCAAAATCTAACCAATGTTGTCTTTATCGACTAACATTGGTAAAAAAGGTAACTGATGTCAGTTACTGTGTAAAAACCATGGTGACTAAAAATGGCAAAATAAAGTTAAAAAATCAATTTTCAAGAGTTTTAAGAGCTCAAATAAATATTTTATAGTTTTAAAATGATCTCCTTCAGGTGTGAGATGCATCTAGTCCCATCAGGCATGCCATTATGTGATCTAGGAATTTGACTCAAGAGATGATGGTTAGTATGGTGTTAGTTCCAAAATAAAAACAAAATGAAATAAACATACTAATAGCATAACATCTCTAGGCCTAGATACTAGGGAGAGCTTAGTTAACAAAATCAAATGAAAATCACAACTAAAAATCAAGGAATCAAATACAAGAGTTCCTTCACCTTCCTTAGATGCTCTAAATGCCTTTGTAGTAGTGGCTTGCTCAGCGTATGCTCATGAAGTCTTTAGAATGGAAGCTTGGCTACGCCCATCTCTCCTTGACACCTTATGGTTTGGCTTGGCTTGGAATCAATTTTGAATTATAAATTTTCATTACCAATTCCTTTTAAGATATTTTATCATAATAACTTTACACCAAAATAACTTTAAAATGATGTTGTGAGGCTTCCTATTTATAGATTTTCAGATTTGATTAGAATCAACCACAACCATCCATCTCAAGATTTAGATGTGTGGTTGAGGATTAATTCAATTTTTGGAATAAAGTTTTTAATTATCCTCATCATGAAATTAGAAAAAAGGTCAATTAAGAGGCATGGTGGGCATCATGGAAAGCATTGATGAGGTATGGAGGGCATGAATCTTGATATTTGTGGCATTTGTGGCCTAGGGATGTCTTCCCAAGAAATAAGGTCACTTGATGATGCAAATATTCAATATTCAATTCCAAGAATAAGTTTTCAACAATTTTTCATGGAATTATTTATTAGTCCTCAATTTGGGTTAATTAGCTCTTAGGTATGATTAAGAACTTTGTGCACAAATTACTCAATTTGATCAAAATGTCTTGTTATTTGTCCAAAATTTGACTAGATTGGAATTAGAAGGAAATGTCAGATGCATTGAAACCATATTGTCATTTAGGATGTTACCAAAAAAAATGAATTCATACTCCTTGTGCAATAGATTTTATAGGAAAGAGCAATTGAGAGCACCTAGGTGAAAAATTAGCATTTTGACTTGAAATGATCTGATCAAAGTTATCTAGCCCATAAATTACATTTCCCCATTTAGGGATACGCTAGCCAAAATTGGTGTTTGAATATGTCGATTTCATATAATTTAATGCATTTTAGTGTTTTTAGGCTAAATTGTGTATTTTGGGTGGAAATTAGTCAAAATCCTGATGGGAGGTAATCTATGGCTAGATTTAGGTGTCTACAGCTACATTATCCTCACTAATTTTATGAGGTTCATAAAAATATTATGTTTTTGCCTCTTCTTTATCAATAAACTCTCTTTCACCTTATTTAATTTTAACCTTAATATTCTTTGACTTATCTTCATCATCCTCAACCTCCTCTCTACTTATGTGTAAATAGAATTCCATATATATATATATATATATATATATATATATATATATATATATATATATATATATATATCTTTGTGTGTGTGTGTGTGTAAAAATTTTATCCAAATGTGAGAGTGGTTCATTAAAAATTTAAAATTTCTTGGTAATGAACCTAGTATTTTACCAATCAATATTCTCCATTCCTTTAGTTTTGGTTTTAATATTTATAAATTTAAATTATTTAGTATCACTAGGTATAAAAAAGAATGAATTTAACTTTATAAACATCCTACACACTCTTTTGTAATGGTCCCAAAAAAATTTATGTTCTTAAAAAATATAGTTTACAGCTTATCTTGATCCTTGATCTCTTTCTACATTTCCTAATGCATATTCCAAGTTCAAGGTAAATTTTAAAGGGTCTGATAGAAATATTATACCATTATATTTTATTTATTTTTTATTTTTAAATTAATCACCTAAAAATTGTGTGTGTGTGTGTGTGTGTGTGTGTGTGTGTGTGTGTGTGTGTGTGTGTGTGTGTGTGTGTGTGTGTGTGTGTGTGTGTGTGTGTGTGTGTGTGTGTGTGTGTGTGTGTGTGTGTGTGTGTGTGTGTGTGTGTGTGTGTGTGTGTGTGTGTGTGTGTGTGTGTGTGTGTGTGTGTCTATACACTTGATTATTTATACAAAATAACACTACTATTTAATACATCATGTGCTTAAGATAATTATGAAGATCCACCACTTCTATATGTTTTCTTTGTGTGGGTTACACCATCTTTTTTTATTTAAGGAAAAATTTTCCCATATATTTAAGAAATTATTCTACATTTTAAATATTTATAAACTTTGGTAACTTCACATGTGAGGATAACCATTCAAAGTAGTGGATTTTATGGTATGGTGTGTGCTCAAATATTGTAGTGGCTCTTTGATCAGAGTAGCCTTACTCAAACTTTTGGATGAAACTAATAATGAATTAAAGAATCAAGATCTGATTGTAGATTTAGAATTAGTGGTGGAGTGTGTTATTGATTATATGATTATTGAAGGTGACTCAATATTGGTGATTCAATATCTAATTAAATAGAAAGACAAAGCATGGAACATTAATAACATTATGGTTAAAGCTTGGCAGTTTCCAAGTCACTTCAAAGAATGGAAAGGTGAGCATTGTTTCTGAGAGGCTAATAGGGTAGCCAATTTTATAACTAACTAAAGGATTGAACAAGTAGATGTTAAATAAATTTATAATTACAAATATAAGTGGCTTGATATTGATGGGATAGCTCACATTAAGCTATAATGATTGGCATGAGTTGAGGAGAGTGTGTAGATTAGGGGATTTTTATAATGATGATTGTAATTAATTTGTGGAGTGGGAGATGGATATCTTTTCCTTTATCTTCTATAAGATATTTTGATGGTGGAAAATTATGGTTTAATAACATTTTGAGTGGTTCAAGGATCAAAGCTAATTTGTATAAGTTGATATGTGAGGAAATGGAATTTTTTTGGTAGAAGTGATGGTGTGGTCAATATTTTTTCACAATATCCTTAAAATGGAAATGGGGTTCTCAAGGTTACTTTCACCTTACATATTATAGCACATCATATGAGTACCATTACTTGAAGTATTAAAATTTGTGGCACAAGTGGTGGGGTTGGAAGAAATCAGTCTCACCTTAGTTGGTGAGTTAACTTGAAATTGGCCTCTCTCTTTGCCATTAACCTTATAATGTTGGTTTTTAACAAAGGTAAGTTGATGGAGATGATAGAATTATTCCTTAGACCATAATTTATTCTGAACCTCCTTGTGTAGATGGACTTAGTAAACTCATAATCATTTAAGGATCTACATTTTTTTGGAAAATATGGCATCAACTTCATCCTAGTCATAATTTTTAGGGCCTTGGAGGAGAAATTTGTAAAGGTTCTTATCTTTATATAAGAATTGTATGTTATTTTTTCTACTAAGTAGGAGTTAGATTCTAAGAAAAATGTGGTTCTCCCCAAGGTGTCTATGCTTTAAGCACCATTATCATCTATGGAGGTTTGGAGAGAAGCCTAATGTTTTCTTGATTGTATTAAAGTGGTGAAATTTATTCTTTGAGGATTTTGCAAAGGTAATTTTTGGTTTCTCTTTCGTTTAGTAAATGGGAGTTGATGGTTATTGAGATTTCTTATCTAGATAGGTTAGTGTTTGGCATTGGGGATTTTGATGTGGAGAGGTAGAGTTAAAATCAAGGGGTTTCTCAAGGTGGCACACTAACAGTGGATTAGACTTAGGCACTTTTGTTGACATCAATAAATCAAATTTTAGACAATGAAATTATGTGTGCAATCTAGGGTGTAAAACCCCTTGTAGTTATAGAATAATAGATGGTAGTTGACTATTATTGTGGTAGGTAGTCTAATTGATCATATGGTTTTTCAAGAGCAATTGGTGTTGTTATTATGATATCTCTGTAAATGTTCATTATATTAATATAATTTACCTAATAATATGGGTTTTTGTGGGTTTTGGTCATATGCCTTATGGATTTTTATCCTTAATCCAATCCTATCTTTTTCATTTGGTGTGTTTTATTGGGTAGGGGTCCCTCCAACCTTGATATCAATCCAAAAACAAAAAAAATGTATCATTGATTATTTAAAATGATCTATCATGATAATAGATATTTATATAATCTTACCATTATATTCTTCATATGCCTCCTCAGTCAATCACCTTATTTTTTTATTTTATATTGGTAGTTCCTCTTTGTGTAGTCAATAAAACTCTTGATTTGAAAGGTTCTATCACTATCCATGATTTTTCATCCTAGATTTTTTTAAGCTCATTTACTACTACCTTAAATTATATTATTATTATAGAGATAGAGTATTTTTGTTTTGATATCTCTTCTTCCTCCTTGACTTTTAAGTGTTCTACTTCCCTCTTTATATAATTATATTTTCCCTTAGGTTCAGTCATTTTTGAGATTTTCTTAACTTTTTTCCTACTTTTGTTGGAGGTGATCCTATAATAACATATTTTTTAGTCTCCATATTTTTTAAATATTATTTTTCCTCAAGGAAATAAAATAAATGATATATTCCTTTTCATGAAAAATCCACACTCAATTCATATTTTATACATAATTCTTTGAAATATTACCTAACTTCCAACACTTATAACATATAGCCAATGGTCTTTCTTGGATGTATCATTAATTTTATACCTGACCCCATTCATAGTTTCCTCTACCTCCTTAGAATCCCCACAATTTCCCCATTATTTTCCCTTCTATACCCCATTGGTTATTATTTCACTACTTATTTTGTTGACCTTGAGATGCCATGCATTAGATAAGGAGAGGGTTTTGACAATATTTACACTATGGGTATCACATAATCTATGTTGTATTTATAATACTCCCTCACTATTTTGGTGGTGGTATTTTCTACATCGATATCACTTTTATCCAAAACATATGTTTCAAATAATATTTTGCATCATGCCTTAGACATGTGCGACTATAGTGGTTGGAGGTCCCACATGTGATACACTACACTAGTTGACTTGTGGGTTGGGATACTTACATGATTTGGTAAATTTTATATAGATGTTGGTCATATACCTAGATTATTCCATAATATAATCTCTCTACATAAATTGAGTTTTGGACTAAGGGTGACTTAAATGTTGGTATCTTTGTCATCTTTATTAAATCATCCCTTTTTTCCATGTCACAATGTAGACATTATGTTTAATATATTTATTGATTAAAAATATTATATGTAAAATATTTGTTCTTTCATCATTATTTTTTGAACTCGAGGATTTTACCTCTTACCCTTCCATTTGAATTTCTTGTTTAAACCTTAATTATGTTAATTTTTGTTGTATATTTTCCATATCTTCATCAATGATGAGTTTTTTCATCTTAAAAAAGATTTTGATTCTAATTTCTGAGGCATATCTAAATGTTATAAAGAATTATTAAATGTATTTCCATCCATTTATTCCCTTAAGGCACAAGGAAAAAAATATACAACTCCGCATTATTTTTTTGATTTAGTGGCTCCTTTAGTTTCCACACCAGAGCCTTAAACATTTTTTAATGATCTTTAAAACTCTCCTTTTCTTTTTACAATAATTATCTCATTTTTTTTATATTATAAATGTATATGTTTGGAAAATATAAATCTCATTTGAATGTTTGTTTCCCCCTTGGCCTTCATTTACCATTTTAATGTTTCATATCTTAAAGTGTCTATAAATTCAAATAAAATGATATTCTTATCTATGATACCATGAATTTTACAATAAGAATAGAAAAAAAAAAATGATCCTTTGAATAATTAGTTCCTTTTTTAACAATGGAAATTTTATCCTATTTTATTACTTCATAGAAGTAGTTTAGTTGATGTTGGTTCCATTAACATTAAAACTACTTGAGATAGTGATCTAATTTTTTTGTCTTGTATTTTTTTACTAAGGTATGTTCATATATACTATTCAATTATATTTGAATGTTTTTACCCAAGACGTATACTCAGTTATCTAGAAACTCTCTTCTCTTCCCAATTTTTTCATGTAATGTATCAAAGTTGTCTACTAATTATTCTCTTATATGTATATCTTATTGTGTATGGAATAGGTTTTATCTTATAATGTGATGAATAATGTGGAATGGTAGATGTTCCAAGGGGTCATCTCGTTGTGGGATATTTTTTGGTTATGGTATGGAAATGAGATGTCATTTTTTATCTCTTCTAGATTATATCCTATCTATAAATTTTATTATTATATATAAACTTCATTAACTAATCTTTATCCTCAAGGATTATAATGTTCATTATTTTATTCTTCTATGTCTTTACGTTCATCCTCAATTGTACCCTCTACACCTATTCTATCCTGAATTATTAACACATTACTCTCTTTTGTGAGTTTACTCTATGTCTATTTTTCTATATATTTTATATTTTTCATTTTCAACCATAGCCTAACATTATTATAATGTAATTGAATTTTTAACTCATGTATTTTCTTCTAATTCTACTTGTATGGTTTAATTAGATTCATATTACTATATTATTTTCTATATGTTTTTCTATATTTCTCCCTAAAATGGATTTTACATCTATATATCCTCTTCCTTCTATGCCTCATCCACTATGGGTGGTACTTATCTCTACCAGTTGGGATTCCATTCCTAAGGGTTTAAATAATTTCCAATTTCCTACTAGAGTAGCTAAGTCATGTATACCATTTCACATATCATTGGTCACCTGATGTAGTGTGACATATAGGATATCTTATATTCTATTTATTTTTCTCATATCTTAAATAACTTTCATAATTATTAGCTCGTATTGATTTGTTTTAGTTAAACTAATAATTTCCAAATTTTAAATGAGGATATGAATTAGAGGAGGCATCACTACATTATTTTTATATCTTTGTTTTTATACAATATTATTTATTATTATTAATTATTTTTTATTTATTTGTTATCTTCTATCTTATCCCGCTCTTCTTCCATTTGTTTTTCATATTTTCTTATAATCTTATTCTGAACTTCTATTTTTATCTTCTTCACTCTTCTCTCTTAATCTCCTTAAATTGGAATCTTTAATTTTTATAATCCATTTTCTTTCCCCTCCATCTTATTTAATTACCCTTAACCATTTAGGCCAATTTTTATCATAAGACACATTTATTTATAATATTCACTATTTTTATGTACCATCACTTAGGTACATGTGCCCCTAAAGGAACCACTTACTTATCTTGGTTAGACCTTCTCCATAAAAGAGATATGGATAAGTAATGACCTCTTTTAATATATATCCCTCAAGTTCCATACAATAAATATATCTTTATGGCATAAAATCTTATCCAACATTGAAGCACCTAAATAAATAAGAAAAAGTTGAGGGTAGTTTCAACAAAAAAATAAATTACTCTAGGCTAAGGTTTATCTATATTCACAAACACATTTAGCTTAGATATAGTCTACTTGTTAGAATTTTATTCAAATTTATACAATTCTATAAATGTTTGTCACTTATCATAATTTAAGGCCATAAAAATAAAAAAGCGCGGCCCAAAATTATTTTTCTTATGATATAAATTATATATTTATTAAAAAATGATTACAAAATAGAATTAGATGCCCTATTCCAGAAATTAATTAGTCAAGGTTCATGTAGAGATACTAAATGTTGATGTAAAATATGTAACTTTGTACATATAGTTTTATGGTTTTATTAAGAGCTTTATCAGAGATAATATTATGTTGAGGTTATTATTTTATGGTATTATTTAATGATTTATGTAATTAATAAATTTGAAGTGGGTCTACTCTTACTCAGACATACACATACAAAGAACACAAAAATTCTCTATTATGTTATTGTGGTAGGTTTGGAGTTTTTGTGCTGATATTTTATTTATTTATCTTTATGTAAGATAATAATTCTAATAATAATTTTATACATACATAAATGTCATTTAAATAATCTTCTACATTCCTAAATGTATTTATAATCATTTAATACAATCTTAAATGTTTTTAATAATCCTCATTTCACACATTAATGTGTCATAATAAAATAAGAGGGCACAAACACAATGATGAAAATGAAGGGATGAATAACTAAGATGAGATTGTGGTGGAGATATGATAATGGCATATGTTTATAATTATGGGTACGTGTATAAAATAATACACATGGTGAATCTATTTGTAATTCACTATAGTCCAATGGAAATGTGTAAAACATAATACAAATAGTGAAATTATAGGTGTATAAAATAATAACATAGTGTAATTCCAACTATTTTAATTGATAGTAATAGTATAAGTAGTAGTTCTAGTGTAATTTTTTTCCATAATATATTCAGTACGTACAACATTTTATGGTCAATACCCTTCACTCACTCAAAATTAAAGAATATATTTATAGTTTTCATACAATCTATTTAATTATTTTTTGTTCATAACATAATATTTTCTTAATAATATATGGTGGCCCAATACCATTGATATGAGTTTCCTACATATAAGCCATGATAAATTAAGACCATGTGGTTCTCCTAAACTACTATGATGAATATCAAGTGTATATATAATATTCCTTTTCATAGCTCTACAGAAAATGCACTTAGGTCCATGTAGTTATCCTGAACTATTATGAGTAATATATTTAGTTTATTTATTAAAATTATCTTTTCATATCCTTATAAAAACTTCCATGTTAAATAACACACTTGCATACAAAACTGTCATCAATTTACATCAATTTGGAGACTCTATTTTTGGTTTTGATAAATCCCTTTGAATTATGTTTTATGTTTTGGTCACAATCAATCCAATGTTTAATCCTAGTTGGTGGCATATGACCATTGACATTCATTATCTACATAATAACATTATTAAAATAGGGCCTTATAGTTCTCCTAAAATACTAGATGAGGGAGATAGTTAATGTAAATATGAAATGCACCTTTTCATAGCCATACGAGCTAAAAATATTGAAACTTAAAAATAATATTAGGTTATAATTAAAATATAAGGAATTATAAACTAAATCCATATACAATACATCATACAATTAATTAGACATCAACAATATATACTAAAAAAAAGGGCATGAAGTTACAAGAATAAAATGTCATTACAACATATACCATATCCCAAATATTTTTTTGAATTTAAAAACAAAACCCTATCATTTGGAAGAGTAAATATAGAGAAAATTAAAATATAATAAAATAGAAATATAAAATAACATATTAATTAAAAATGGTTTTTATGTCATGACAACTTTAAAACCATGTCATATTTTTAGAGTTTCATGAAAATGATGTTTAAAGTTTAAAGTTTCAAATTGAAATCATTAACTAAAGGAAAATGATGCACACAAAAATGTAATTTCATAAGTAAACCATGATATATTTTGATATATTGTAATAATAAAATAATTATACATTGTCCTTGAATCATTAAATGTTTAATAATAAAATAGTATTATACAAAAACCTTGAATTTGGGCATAAACATTGAAACTTAAAAAAAATACAAGTTGAATATTTCAATATAAGGAACCAAAAATGATTTCCTTATAATATGCTATTATTTAGACATTGATATTATTAACCAATAAAATATAGGCATGAATTTACACACACACCCACTCCACCCACACCCACCCCCACCCCCGCCACACACACATCAAGTAACTATTAAAAATGATAAAATGTCATTACCATATTAATTATTTTCTTAATTTGACAATAAAATATATATCTTTTGGGATAATAAAAATATAAAAAACTAAAATATAATGAAAAATATATAAATTTCAAGTGGTTATAATGTAATTATAAAATTAAACAATGCCATAGTTTGTACTTCAATGAAAATATAAGATTAATTTTTAAGTATGAAATTAAACTAAATTATCAAAAGAAAAAAATATATGCCATACAAATACATCTACCTATATTATTTGGTTTCACAATAATAATGGTGATAAACTTTTCCTTTTATGTATTTATCACTACCACTACCATGGACCAATAGGTCTATCCTTTTGGTTTGTATGAAAAGGCTCTAGATGTTATAAATTAGCTTGACCAAGTTAATCATGCAGTGGAAAAGGGAGATCCATACCTCCTATTTTATATTTAGATGGGTTTATATCAAATATTAATGTAAGTCAAAACCCTTATCAAAACCTTATTTCCTAAAAGGCTCATTGCATTGAGTTACATGTCAATCATGTTATGTATTCACAATTTTTTCTCCTAATACTTTAGCTACCACTTCCCCCAATACCACTATCTCTTTCCTTTCCACCTAAAATTATATAATCCTTCCATGCCACATGGTTTTTATTTTCATCATGAATATTTAGTTTTGAATATTAATTAACTTGACATGTGTAATTGACCTTCACTATGATTATTTACAATCCTTATCCTACTATTTGTTATTATTTAATCTTGCATGATCTATAACTCTTTAAAAAAATTTAATCCTTAAATAATAGTTTTAGATAGATGATGGATGTTTTATTTGTTTGATAATATTAGTATAAAAATAATTAATCATCATATTATTATATAATCATATCTATCATTTCATAATGGTTTTTTAGCTCATTAGATTTGACTGTACAACATGTATGTCTTCTCAATTTATTTTCAAATATAGATTCACATGATTTTTTAATTCCTAACCTTAAAAGGTATAGTAGCCATAATATGGTGGCATGTTGTCTCAATTATTGAATTAAATAATTAGGATTATTTGGTGGTTTAACATGTTAATTTTTAGAGGAGATAATAAATAAAGATATTATGTGATTAATAATTAAAACAAATAATTATCTCATGTATGTACATGTATAATTTAGATAAATTCCTATTTTTTAACCTCTTAGATAATATGGGATGGTTTCCATTGATGTTCTAATGTTAAATTGAAATCAATTTTTTAATGTATATGACATATAGACATATATGAAAATAATTTATTTTATAGGAAATTAATATTTATCATTATCATGTATTATGGATGCATCAAAAATATCATTTCATTTCTCAAATACCAACATAATTTATTTAATTAAACTTTAATTACATTATGTAGATCATTAAACATTTTTAGAGATGGTTATGGTACATGAGATATGTGTACAATGGATATTACTTGATTGGTCATGATGGGTTTCCATTAATAGTAATTATTATCAACAAAATTTACACCCTTGAGGAGGATGTTCAAGCCTACTCACTTGAGTGATAGGATGGGAACTCTTTAATGGTTGTGGGTGACCTTATAACTAAAGAGAACCTATAGATAAGGGATAGCTACCTTGATATACAACTTAGGACCAGTAAATAATCTAGTATATTTAAAGGAAGAGGGATAAAGAAACTATGAATTAAATGGAGGTGATACACCAAATTTTATGACCAATACTATTGACTTGCATGTGCACTAAGACCTATAATATTGAAATAAACATACACCTATCATATAATAAACTATTAAATAAATGATTTTCAAAGAGGTAAGGTAGTATGAGAGTATAAGGGAAGCTTTTTTACACTTATTATACACATTAAACCCTTAATTACACTCTTCACAACTTGAAACAATGAATCAAACTACATGAAGGCACAAAGAATGAGACAACAACCAAGATAAACTCAATCAATACTTGATTATATAAACTATTCAAAGAATACACTACATAACACCATAAAATGAGGTAAAATTATTCATATTATTTATAAATAATCATATAAAATAAAAGGGTTATTCCATACTCCTTGTGGAAGGATCCCTTTCAATGCCATAATTAGGCATACATATAGGAGAAAGAAGAAGAGAGAGAAAGAGAGGAAAGGTATCAAGCCAATTTTATTTCCCAAGCACTAATGAATAAAGTTAAAAACAAGAAAAAATACAAAAGGATATTTATTAAGTCTCTCTTTAGAATGTATGCTCCTCATTTGATGTTTATTTGATCAAAGGTGGCATATGAGTTTTGTCTTGCATGATGACTCCAATTTGAGCTCTTGAAACTACCCATTAGAAGTATTAGGAGGTGTCATGTCATATTATTATATTATAACTAACTTAGATAATTTTTTATTACATATATCCCATCATATTTCCACTTCTATTCTATAATTTCCCTCATAGTTATTATCTTTGTTCTCTTTGAGGCCTATTCCTTATAGCCATATTATAACATAAATCTAATTATTTTGGGTGATAATAAGAACTTAAAATAAAATTAAAATAATATTTTAGTACCCTTTATCATTATTAATATTCACCCAAAATTCCATGGTTAAACTCCTAAGGTAGGCCCACTTAACACTTATCTTTCGTAATTAGGCCTAAAATAAGCCTATAGTACTAGATACCATACAAAAACATATAATACTGATATAAAACATATAAAATATTTTTTTAACATTAAATAAGTTATAATGGAAAATTTTAATTCAATTCTAAGGGGTATAACTTGAGTTATGCGAAAAAAATGTTTTCTATCCCTATGTTGGAAAAACATAGGCCTGAGTAGGCCGAGAAAAAAGAAAGAGGTAAAAAATTTAATTTTAAGGAGATTAAAATTTAAAAAATACCTATTTTCGGTATTAAAAAACAAAATTAAACCCATACAATAGTAATTTATCCTTAAGTCCTATTTAAATATTTCCAAAATGCCAAGTTTCAAGGTTTTCCAGGCATTCTAGGACTTTTAAGCAAGCTTTAGGTTTCATTATGGTTTTTTTTTAACTTCTAAAAATTATAATAATATTTAAAATCCTATAATTTATACATCACACCTAATATTTTAATTTAAACCACAATATCTATCATACCTTATTCACATATATCATACCTTATTCTCATCTTGGAAGTGAACTTACATTCTTTTAGCAAGCATGCATGTGCACTTGGACTACTTGATTATCTTTGTTCACTAAATAAAACTATTTTAGTTGGTTTACCTATAATTATGATGTTATTAAATATATACACCTTACTTATATTTTATATTATACCTTTTACACCTCTTTGTATTCCATCTAACACCACAAAACTAGTTTCTTCTTCATTTAGGCCCATGACAAGCTTGTAGGTGTTTATTGAACCTAAATATATTATTTTATTGTGTTCCCCATACCATGTACATATTATTGAAACTTATTATTCTTATAAATCACATAATATACTTTCTGATTTCTTTCACTAGTGTCACTTGGATATGTTTAGAGTCCTAATGATCTCGACATAAGATGTAACCTTGTTTCTTCTTCATGCAAATAAGGTAGTTCTACTAGGTCTAATCCTTCATCCATGAGATCATTTATAACTCCATTAATGTTATTATAAGGTTTAAATAGTATTATTTGATATTTATTTAGGTTTAAGAGACTTTATACACTATCTTAGAGGTTTCAACATGCTCAAATACACACCAACAAACCTATAAAAGGCCTTCTAGGTCAATTTCCTTGCAAATTTGCCTTCCCACGTGTCAAAAAGTGACCCAAATATAATTATTAGTCACTTTTAGGCATCATATAATTGATTTTAATACCATTTTGGATCATTTTGGATATTTTAGAATGCATTTTCTCTAGCAGATCCTTTTTGGCCTCTTAGTAACTTGTGAGTGCCTTAAAGTCTTAACGATCATTCATAGAAATGAGGGATTTTATCTCTCTATATCTTCTCTCTCTCTCTCTCTCTCTATATATATATATATATATCAATCATAGATTTTATATTAAAAAAGGTTCCCTAGGTGGATTTCCACCATGCACCTTCTCCATTAATTTTTTAGCAAAAGAAAATATTACTTGACTTGGGAGGCTTACCTATGGGCATCCATTCAAGTTTGATGATTTCTATATGAACTCAAGAGTAATAAATTAATTATGATACATATTGATGAATTTTATACTAATATATTCATTAATTCATGTTTCATTTGTTTATTAAATAATAATGAAGGAATTTTCTTCATGTTGATATAGTCAGAGTTCCTATGAGAGCTTACTCTCATCACACTTAGAAATTTCTTATATTTAATTCCATATTATAAGTTTTATGAAGTATTTATAAGCTATGTAGTATATTTTAGAGCTTATAATGATCATAAATTATGCATTTTACCCACCAAATCTCTCAAAACCTTGACTATTGTACTAGCATATAATAAATCATGCATTTTGCTTACCAGAGGATATTTAATCAGAGGTGTTTATCCTAGACTTGGCATTATGGGGATATTAGATACACTCAAAAAATTCATCCAAATATTAGAAATAATATATCGATATTAAAATTTATCTTTTGAGGAAAGAACTAAAACCTTGGGGTTTACCAAGGTTTAAAAACACTTTTCATCTTAACGTTTATTCATAAAACTAGGGGCTTCAATCCATGAACTATGGCCATGAATTTTAAGTCCATTAGAATCCTCATATCACCCTAAGATATCTCATCCTATTTTTCTCCCATGTTAATGAACCAACCTATGCAAATGGGATTTCTTAGGCTTACCAAGAACCTACATAAATTGATAGAGTATGTTGATGGGTTTTTTGCTCGTTAGCTCTAAAAACACTTTTCAAGCATGGATATGAGATTAATGGAGGATATATAAGGTTTTAGTGATGGTTTCCCCTCTTCATCAAACCTTTTATTTACTTATACCTTAGTCTCAATAGATACTTCCCTTGAAAACACTACATGTATGATGAATAACCCCACTGATAGCTCCATTCAAGGAATTGATAGAGCCTTCTTGACCCTTTATAGATGATATAACATAAAAGCAAAGATATCTAGCTAAAAATCCTACTAATAATTATAATATATTAAATTTGGACATAAAAAATAATGATAAAATTAGCTTCAAATGAGAGATAATGTTTGAAAAGTATTATAAACCTTCTTGGAGTAGATGTACAGACATGGTAAGGTACAATATGCTTTTCTCACATGTCAAATTATTTTTCAAGACTTCCTTTGACTTATATACCAAACACTAACTTTTAATACTTGATATATTCAAATTAAATCCTATTAAAATGTTAGAGTTAAGTAATATTTCAAAGTAAGATAATATCTTAACTTATCCAAATAAATCTTAATCTCCTCAAAGGATTGAAAATTCTAGAAACACTCTCTCATTTAATTACTTTCTCTGTTCATCACCATGAGAATCATATCATCTAGGGAGATCACTATACCATTACCTTCACTATGGATCAATACACTTGGTCTTAGAATCAAACCTTAAGATCCTTAAAATTACCTTAATTTTTGAAAACTCTATTACAAAATACCTTTTGAAACCTCATTAAGGATTAATCTATGAAGACTAGATAATCAATTGATTATTATGACTTAACCTTATGACAAGACCTTGTGTATGACCTTAAAATAACCTAAAAATCACCTCAAGTCACTAACACAAGATATAAAATCAATACAAGGACTTAATAAAATCTATCAATAAAGTTAAAAGGTCAAGGACCAAGTTTTGAACTAGATTCACCTATGGTATCCAATTTTGGCTAACATCTTTGGTGACCTCATGGGATTACATGTTTGTTATGCACCTTAGACTATTTTCCTCATCCATACATTGGGATATGTAGTCACCTATCACTCAAATTCAGATTTGATTAGACCTTGGACTTGAGTATAAATGCATTGAACAAAAAAAGATAACCAAAAAATAGAAAACACATAATAAAATGATAAAAAAACACAAAAATAAGATAGACACTTGTTCTACAAATCGCTTAGGGAAATCAAGACACAAGGACACTAATAAATACAACTAAACTTAAGGCATATTCCTCTTAGATAAAAAGGAAATTTTATGTAAACACCTCCTCCATGAGATATAAAATGATGTAGAGTAGGTTTCCTTTTGATCATGATGTTTGATGGGTTAAACCTATATCTTGCCAACTCCTTTGACATACTCTCAAGTGAGTCATCAATAGTAAACATGCATCCTATTAAAACATACTCATATTTCTCAAGACACACCTCATATTGAATTTTCATGCTTGAACTAACCTTAAAAATTATCATATCTTGGCTCATATGGGTGGCATCATATTTATCTTCTAGTGACTCCATGTAATGGTGTGCTTAGTCTTGAATGGCCTCTTGGTAGCTCTCATATTGATTTTAGGGAGGAGAGAAACCTCAATATCATATTTAGTCTTCCCTCTAGGAGATATAGACCCTTTAATATCCTCAAATTCATTGTAAATGCCATAATATGACTGACACATGTCATCATAAGCCTTTTCATGTTGACTTGAGAAGGCACCTTTCATATGACTACCACCTTGAGTATCTATATCTATCACATTTTTAATTGGTGTCATGTGACCATGAGTTTTATGATGGTTACTTTAAAGGTTATCAATCATTGCTTCAACTTATATTTTCTCTTAAAATATGGTGGGCTTGTCTAAGTTCTCAACCCCTATGATGGCCTCATGTGATAACTATCATGTCAAATTTATATCCTATATTTTCTTGTTTGAGAAAACTATAACCTTAGCTACATACTTATCATGATTTACTTGGATTTAAAACACCTTCACATGTTTGGACTATTCTTCATGAGATATTGATTCACTATGAATCTCCATCCCTTTGACTATATGATTGGGCTACTACCACATATTATCAACATATTACTAACTATCATATTTAGGGTATCCAACTTGAAACATATCTTCAAATTCCTCTTTATGAGCCACAGGACTATCAAGTATTTCAAAATCCTCCATGTGATCATGGTGTAGATGTAATTTTGCTCTTTCAAGTTATGAATATTTCTCATTGGAAGCCATTTCAAGTCTACTCAATACCTCATATTGTTCATTTGGGAGTTTTCCCACTTCAAGATTAGTTGTAAACCCTTCATTGTGACTCTCTAGGAAAAATTTTCCTTGTGATTCTTCTATTGCCAATTCAACCAATTACTCTTTGAAACAAGAAATAAGACCATCATTTTAAATCAAATGAGAGAGTTAAAAACAATATTTAACCTCATTTTTACCACTTAAGACATCTTAAAAGATGTCCAATTTAACCTCTACTATAGCGAGCTATTGCAATTCAACAAGACTCTAAGAACTGATGTTCTTTATCATCTATGATCTCTTGGAGATGACTAACTAGATGGAAAACTACTCCAACTATCTCCTTTGATCTTTGTTCACATTTAGGAGTATTCTCTGTTTCCAATTTTGATACTAGTTCATCAATATCACCCTTCTCTTTATCTCTAAATATTGGTTTTTTCCTTTATTCATCATGTGGAGTGATAATGATTATTTCTTGATCATGTTCACATAAAGTTTCTTCATCATTTTCAATTGGATCATTAGCCTCTTCACTTTGCTTCTCATATATTCTATATGAAATTAAATTTTATTCCAAAATGGATGTGGTGGGAGGAAAAATTTGTTCATTTGATAGAGTGGGGTGAATAGGTTCATGAATTGGATTTAGAATTGGGTAGGATCTCTTGAATCTTTTCCTTCCATCCATAAATGGATCCCATCATTTTTACATGCTTGGGTATTTAACCTTATAAACAAGGACTTATTAATTTTTTTTGGTTCCTTCTTGGATATAATTCCATGATGGGAATGTTTGGGGTTCTTGAAGAGAGTTGTATTGGGCTGGTATAGGAAAAATTTCATCTTTAGCTATAATTTCCAAATCTAGTCATTTTTTATCTTTCTTCCCTTATGAATCTACCATTTACTTCCAACTTGGAAATTTGAGCTTAAGATATTCATATTTATGGTGTATTTAAGCTTTAGTTATGAAATAAAGGCTTAGGAATATTAAAACATATATTTTATTGACCTCTAAAAACTTTTCCTTCTTATAATTTTTGATGTGCATGGGAGTAGATTCTTGAGAATGTTTACATAGGCATAGGCTTTCATTTAGTTTCAAATTTAAGATGATATATTGTATCTTGGAGGATGTTTGGAACAAAAAAATACTAATTTGGGGTTGGAGAGGGTAATTGAGGTTGATGGGATTGGAATTCTTTCTTCTCCTATTTTACTAACCTATCTTCTATGCATTGACACAAATCTCTTATTCCTAGCCTTTCATTGGTTAGGACATGTTGGTTTCCTTCCTCAAAAGCTGCCCTATAACTCCTTGAAAAATATAATGAGTCCTTTAGATTTTGAATGATATGGATAAGAACAACTTGTCAAAGATCTAATCTTCTATCCATCTTTCTCATTACTATTTCATTATTTAACATTTTCACAAGCAACTAAGAGTCTTTCTCTTTCTTAACTTGAACTTACCTATCTATATAATCCTCCTTATACAATAAATCTTACTTATGGTAGGATTGATAAGACTAATATGAAGTTTGAAAAGCTTGATAAGGTTGTGGAATAAGGAAAGGAAGATAGTAATCTTGATAATAAGGTTGTTCATATTGATGCCTAGAGTCATATAGAGGGTGAGTAGGGTCATTGTAAGACTATTATGACTTAACATAAGGTTGTTATGGATCAACATACTACTAATAAATATAAAAATAGGCTTAATATAGATCATCAACTTAATTAAAATTTAAATTTACTCGAAACTCAGTCATCACACATCATGAGAAAGAAAAAATAGAAAGAGTACTCGCTTAAAAGGATACTTGTGCTATTAAAACTAGTTGAACAAACTCAGAATAACCATTAGTGCTTGTGTTCATGACCCCAAAGGTTGGTATATTGAAGATAAGCACCATTAAATCTTCAATGGATGAAATCTCTAATCCCACTAGGCATACCAAAACTATTATTAACAAAATTTACACTGTTGAGGAGGGTGTTCATGCCTCCTCACTTGAGTGATAACATGGGAACTCTTAAAAGGTTGTGGGTGACCTTTAGCTAAATAAAACATATAGATAAGGGATAAATCCCTTGATGTACCACTTATGAATAATAACTAATATACTAGCTTGCAAAAAAAAGGGAGAGAGAAAATATGAACTAAAGGGAGTTGATACACCATGACCACTACCACTTATTTGCATGTGCAATAAGACCTATAAGATTGCAAAAAACATACACTTCTCCTAAAATAAACTATTGAATAAACTATTTTAAAATAGGTAAGGTATTATGAGATTATAATGGAATATTTTTTCTAATTCTAATCCACATGAAATCCCTGATGACACTCTTCACAACCTACAAGAATGAATCAAACTACATGAAGGCACAAGGAATGAGAGAAAAACCAAGATGAACTCAATCAATACTTGATTCTATCAACCATTCAAAGCATACACTACATAATACCATAATTTGAGGTAAAACTAATCATATTATTGATCAATAGGCATACAAAATATTATGGATATGCCATACTCTTGGTGGAAGGATGCATTTCAAGGCCAAAATTAGGCATACATATAAGAGAAAGAAGAAGAGAGAGATAGAGAAGAGAGGTGTCAAGATCCAAGTATGGATACCAAGCACTCATGAAGCAAGTTAAATAAAAAATTAAAACATAAAAAATCGTAGTTATTAAGTGTCTCTTCAACATGTGTGTTCCTCATTTGATGATGATTTGTTCAATGTGGTGTAGGAGTTTTATCTTGCATGATGACTCACATTTAATCTCTTAAAACCTCACATTAGAAGTGATTAAAAGATGACAAGTCATATTATTAGAGTCTAAATTCCTTGTGCACTTGTTTAATACCTATATCCCATCATATTTCCACCTCTATTCTACAATTTCCTTCATAGTTCTCATGTTTGCTCTCTTTGAGGCTTCTTCCTTATATCCCTATTTTGATACAAAGCTCCTTAGCATGGTTTATATACAACAATTATACACAAAATAAAAGCATATTTGAGTACCATTTATCTTGTTTCATCTTCAAAAAAAAAATTCATGGATAAAATCCCAAGGTAGACCCACTTACTCAACACTCATCTTTACCTAATTAGGCCTAATTAGGCTTAAAGTAAGCCTATAGTACTAAAGACCATACAAAACCATACAATACTACTCAAAAACCTAAAAAATATTTTTTGGGAAATTAAATAAGGTTTTATGGAATTTTTTCCTGCAATTATAAGGGTTAGAACTTGATTTATGCAATAAAACTTGTTTTCTAGCCCTAGGGTGGAAAAACACGGGTCTGAGTAGCTTGAGAGCAAAGAAAAAGGTAAAATTTGAGTTTTAGGGAAATTAAAATCAAAACATATTGATAGTAATTTGACTTTAAATTTCTAAAATGGATTGTAAATGAGTCATTGTAATTTCAAAAAAGAGCATTGTCAAGTTCAAATATGTAGACAATTCATGCACATGGGGTCAATTTTGAAAGAAATTGAGGATTCTAAGAGCTTCAGGTGGTCTCAGGACCTCAAATTTTGTAAAAAAAAGGTCATTATGAGTTGTATAACATTATATAAATATTAATATCCATTGTAAATGTGGAGATACTTTCTATTTGGTAATAGTCCTCAGCATGTCTGTTGGAGATCACCATTAGAGCAGACATCATTATGGAGTACCACAAAGATTTCTAAGTCTAAGTAAAAGTTTGAAAATCATGTGATGATTTTTTTAAATCATAATAATACCTTTAAAGAGTTTAAAAACTCTAAATTTTAAGCAAACCATGCTCTTCAAGTTTTTGTAAGCAAACAAACATAAAGGCCGAAAAGGGGTTTTTTGAATTCTAAAGAAAATTCTGATTTTAGAGTGTTTTGATACCATGGTATAGACCCCATAATGATTTTTTCAGGAAGTGGGAAGAATGTGAAGATTTATTTTCATTTTGGTGAAATTTTCATTTTTTCAGTTCTAGACACCCTTCCGAGCCTCATGTTCAGATTCTCATATCTTTCACCACATGTAGAGTTTGAATGAATGATGTTATTATTTTTTTATTAATAATATTTAATTAT
This sequence comes from Torreya grandis, assembly GCA_037957365.1. NCBI lineage: Eukaryota > Viridiplantae > Streptophyta > Pinopsida > Cupressales > Taxaceae > Torreya > Torreya grandis. The sequence goes on along the minus strand of JARHVA010001039.1, from coordinate 2,814,112 downwards.
AATTCATGAAAAAGCTATACGATTTTAGTGTTTTTTCTTTATGAATAATCATTAAGAGTGTAGGTAGCTTAGAATGCAGTCAAAACCCCATAGGCAAATTTCTCCATGCAGTAACTTTTTATATATTTTTAATGGGAATCCAATATTTTTAGGAATGTTGGGGGGGGGGGGGGTCAGTTTTATAAACATAAATGGAAAATAATTGGGATTTGGAGGTCTGTACTTCATGAAACATCATTTTGAAAATTTAGCTTCAAAGCCCGCCTAAACCCTCAAAAAACTAGTTTTGCAAAAAGTTGATTTTATTACCATAAAATCATCTTATATCAACCTTAAAAATTTTCAAATGTCAATTAAACTTATAGAAGTTTCTATAACTATTAATTTTATGTATGGAGATGTACGGATGAAGACATAAATTATGTTTTCTTGTGGAAAATTACATGTAAAATGAAGTATAGGACACTTCAATGAAATATAATCAATGGAGATAAAAGAATAATACTTTGTATTCATCATAAAATTTTATTTTAGTCATAAATAATCTCATAAGTGTCCCAACTAGCTCAATCAAAATGGCCGGTCTATAGTAAAATAGGCCTAGTCAACCCTATTGACTGAACGACAAGTGTTTTCTCCTCAAAATCAAATATTTTGGTGATGAATAATTATTTTTCAAGTAAAAGTTTTTGTTTTTTCAGGGTTCATGGCTTATTATTTTAGGTTTAATGGAGTCCAAATGCAAGAAGATAGGCTATTAGTCCTAATTGGCCTAATAGGCCTAATTGGTCAATCAAGCAAGTAAAGAATTATTCAAATCTAGGTATACTCATTGAATTTTCAATACAATTATTGAATGAGAATGTGTCAAATCATGATTAGCCTATGAATGAGGCAGAGATAGTGGCCTTGATGCAACAAAGAAGACTATGGGAGGAAGATGTTTGGATCTTAGATCCATATCTTCAATCCATACACCTAATAATATAAGTTGGAGGCTTGGTTGCATCATCAAGAACATATGAACATATAAGTGATCCCATTTGTAGAAGAGAGCTATCAAAAGGAAGTAAATACATTTCAAAATTCCATAGTGCATCAAATAGCTTTCCATTTGATCCAGAAGGGCCAAAAAGGTGGAGGTTAGTTTGTACATAATAGATTCCTTGTCTTTCATTCTTCTAAGTACATATCTGCACATGCTTTTAATATTTTTTTTCCTTTCCATGTTGTTGTTGTTGTTGTTGTTCATTCCTCTAAGTGCACACGTGCATATGTTTGTTGTTGTTTATGTCAGTTATCTTATTATATTTTTGTCTATAAAAATATTCATATTTAAGTGTATATCCAAGTTTGTCATAACTAAATTTTTTGAATTCTTTAGCTAGTAGGCTGGTCAACCCCTGAAAGTTACCAAAATTATTAGTAATTTGACCTATCAAGGCCAAATTACTACCCCTATCATATGAAACTTTCCTAAACTGGTCATTAACCCTTTAAAGATGGTCAAAATAATGTTTTTTGGCCTAAAAATAGCTAATTTTAGTAAAAAATGTCATAAATGGGTCATTATCATTTAAAAAGAGTGTTGTCAAGTTTAAATATGCAGATAATCCATGCACAAGGATCAATTTTGAGAGAAAATTAAATATTCTGGGAGCTACATGTGGTTTCAAGACCTCAAATTTTGTACACAAGTTCATTATGAGTTGGATAACCTTATTAAATGTTTTTATGGCCATTTTATGAGTGGAGATACTCACTATTTTGTAACAGTCCTCAATATATTTGTTAGAGATCACCATTAGATCATGCATTATTCTGGAGTGACATAGAGGTTTCTAAGTCAAGGTAAGAGTTTAAAAAGTATGGGATGATGTTTTTACATCATTACAAGACCTTTAAATAGTGTCAAAAATAGATTTTTTAAGCAAATTATGCTTATACAATCTCTTACAAGCAAACAAACATATACACCAAAAAGGGGTTTTTGTACTTTTCAATAAAAATGTGATTTTAGAGTGTTTTAATATAATTTTATAGACCCCATGATGATTTTTTCATGAATTTTAAATCAGGTGAAGAGTAATTTTCATTTTGATGAAATTTTCACATTTTGTAGTTTTAAACACCCTTCATAGCCTCCTGTTCAGATGCTCATATCTTTCACCACATGTGGATTTTGGATGAAATATATTAGTATTTTTTTATTACTCATATTTAATTATAATTAATTAAAAATTAAGACCACTTTATTGGTTTTTATTTATGAACAATCACTTAGAGTGTAGGTAGCTCAGAATGTAGTCAAAACCCCACAAGCAGATTTCTCCACATGATAACTTTTTATATATTTTTAATGGGAACTAAATATTTTTAGGTATGATTGAGGTGTTATATTTATACAAAAAATGGAAAAAAAATATATTTTGATGTTTTTACTTCATGATCATCATTTTAAAAATTTAGTTTCAAACCCTGCCTAAACCCTCAAAAAACTAGTTTTGAAAAAAGTTGATTTTATTTCCATAAAATCATTTTGGATGAACTAGATTTTTTTTAAAATTTAAATTAAACTTAGATATGATTCCATAAGTGTCAATTTTATGCATTGAGATGTATGGATGAGGACATAAACCATGTTTTTTGTGGAAAAAAGCATGTAAAATGAATTAGAAGATAATTCAATGAAATTTAATATATGGATCTCAAATAATAAGGATTTTTATGAATCATAAAATTTTATTTTTGTCAAAAATAATCTGATAAGTGTCCCAACCATATCAATCAAAATGGCTAGTCTATAGAAAAATGGAGCAAAATAGGACTAGTCAACCATGTTAACTAAATGGTGAGTGTTTTCTCATAAAAATCAAATATTTTGGTGATGAATAATTGTTTAAAATGTGATTTTTTTTCATGTCTTATTATTTTAGTTTTAATGGATTCCAAATGCAAGAAGATAGGCTATTAGGCCTAATAAGCTAATTGGTCAATCAAGCAAGAAAAGAATGGCATTAAAAATATATCAAATGAATTAATTTTAGATTTAACACAAGGAATATATGTTTTTTAAGTGGATATATCATTTTCAAGTCAATCCACAAGTTTCAATTTGTAATAAAATTACTTCAACAATAAATTAGAATAGCAGAAATAGATCTAAATATGACTAAAATATATCAAGATATATGATAATAGACAAGCTACTTCGAGGGGGAAACCTCCACAAGTTTAAATAAGAGAAAAATTCATAATATGATGATAAAAAATTACCCACTACCTCCTATATATAGTCTATCTAGGCCATGGTTACTCCCTAGGCCGACCTACTAACCAAATGAATGCATAGAGAAATGTGATATAGCATCAAAGAGGGATAAGTAAGAAACAAGTCAATTATTCCTATCCTCATACATGCGATAGGTTAGGGCCGTCGCATGCCCTTCCCCTTCAAACCAACATTATCCTCAATGTTGAATAACTCTGGATGTTGTTGCAAAAAATCTTCACCTTCCCAAGTTGCATCTTCACTGCTCAGGTTCTTCCATTTGATCAGATATTCCCTAATCTCTCTCGTTCTCAACCTCTTAGTACGTGTTTGGAGGATCTTCTCTGGTTTCAAAATGACTCATCCTTCTTCATCTAGTTCTGGGAGTTTTGTCTGGGTTGAAACTATCTGTCCAATGACCTTTAAACATGAAACATGAAATATTGGGTATATGTGAGATGAATGAGGTAACTCGAGCTTATAAACCACACTTCTAATTTTATGTAGAACTTGATAAGGGCCATAATACTTAGGAGTAAGTTTGTTGTCCTTTTATTTTTACTTCAAGGACATCTATTTCTAAGGCTATAAACATACAAATACCTAGTCACCCACCTCAAAATTTCACTCACTACGGTGTTGATCTTCTTGTTGCTTCATCCTAATTTGTGCCAAGGCCAAATTTTCTCTCAAACTAGCCAAAACCTCTTGTTGATGTTGAATGTGCTCCTCCACATTTTGAACCTTGGTTTACACCTTTAATGAAAAAGTATGGAAGGTGGATGGTAACCATATTTTGCTAGAAATGGAAACATTTTAAAAGAAGTATGGAGAGATGTGTTATACCACCATTCTGCAAGTGGTATCCATTTAATTCAATTTTCCTATTTATTTGATACAAAATAATAGAGATACTCCTCTAAAAATTTGTTAACCACTTCTATTTATCTGTTAGATTGGGGGTGTTAAGATGAGCTATGAGCTACCTGAGTACCCAAATAGGAAAATAGTTTAGTCTAGAAATTACTAGTGAAAATAGGATCATGATCACTTACAATTATTTTTGGGGTTCCATGTAATTTTAGAACTACTTCCAGAAAAATAGCTACTACTCTACTTACTGAAAATGGGTGTGGGAGAACAAGAAAATGGGCATATTTTATAATCCTATCCACAATGACCAAGATAACATTCTTACCTTTAGAATAAGGCAACCCTATGATGAAATCCATGGAAACCTCCTCCCACCTTTGACTAGGAATTGTTAATGGTTGTAACAGACTTGGGTCTTAACTATCTCACCTTTATTATATTGGCATATCAAGCATTCTACAACAAAATTTTGTACATCTCCCTTGAGTCATTCCCAAAATAATTCTTTCTTAATTCTGTGATATGTTTTCAAGAACCCTGAGTGTCCCCTAATTGGAGATGCATGCAACTCCACAAGAATCTTATGCTTAAGATCTAAATTTTTGCACAAGTATAACCTACTCTTATACCATAGGACATTACCTTTACATTAAAATTTTTTAGAGGGTAAAGTACCTTGATGGATATTGTGAATCATAACCTATGTATCCTTGTCTTCATCCCATTCTAATTTGGCTTCATCCACCCAATCTACTTGTAATATGGATATTGCACAAAATAATGCTTTTGTGGATGTATCTCATCTAGATAGTGCGTCTGCTACTACATTATCTTTACCCTTCTTATATATGATTTCAAAATCATAACCCAACATTTTGGTTACCCACTTTTTTTGTTCCTCATATGATAATCTTTGCTCCAAAAAGTATTTGAGACTACCATGATCTATTTTCACCTTAAAGTGTCTACCCATCAGATAGGGCCTCCATTGTTTAAATGCATGAAGAATAACCATCATTTATTTCTCATAAATAGGTTTTTGTATATTCTTACCTTTGAATTGATGACTCTCAAATGTATTGGGTCTTCCTTCCTACATTAGTACCACTCCTAACCCAGATCTAGAGCCATCAAACTCAATAATGAATGTCTTTGAGAAGTCTGGAGTATCCAAAACTAGAGTGGTGCACATAGCTACTTTTAGTTTCTCAAATGCTTTGGTGGCAGCATCATTCCAATGGAAGGCATCCTTCTTTAGAAATGCAGTGAGTGGAGCCATTATACTACCATAACCTTTCACAAATCTTCAGTGGTAACATGTTAGTCCTAGAAACCCTCTGAGGTTTTTGAGAGTTTTTGGAATGGGACATTCCATCATAGCTTTGATCTTCTAGGGATCAACTTTGACACCTTCATGGGAAACAATGTGACCTAGATACTCTATCTCTTGTACTCCAAAAGCACATTTGGATGGCTTCACATAAAGCTGATGCATCTCCAAAACTATCAACACCTATTTCACATGTTACAAATGTGCTTCCCATGTCTAACTATAAATCAATAGGTCATCAAATAAAACCAACACAAACTTCCTTAAAAAAGGCCTAAAAATAGTGGTCATCAAGCTCTAAAAAGTAGATGGTGCATTTGTAAGACCAAAGGGCATTACCAAAAAGTCATAATGGCCCTCATGCATTCTAAAAGTAGTTTTATGAACATCTTCATCCTTGATTCTAATTTGATGGTACCCCGAGTGAAGGTCTAATTTTCTGAAATAATTATCACCATGCAAATCATCAAGTAAATCATCAATTACTAAAATATGAAACTTATCTTTTTGGTGTACTTGTTGAGCTCACTATAATCTTGGCACATCCTCCATGTGTCATCCTTTTTTCACACCATGACGACTGGTGATAAATATGCACTTTGGCTATGCTTGATGATCCCTACCTCCAATATCTCATGGACCATTTTTTTTATTTCATTCTTTTGTGCATATGGATATCTATATGTTGTGATATTTAGTGGTTGACTCCTTGAAAGTAGTTGAATGGCATGATCAAGTTCTATTTTTGGTGGTAGTCCTTTTGGAATGGCCCCAAAAATAGATGGGTGTTCATCAATAATCATCTATAGATCAAGATGTGTAGATGTTTGTGTGGGTTGAACTTATATGGAACATAATCATGAAATAATTCCCTCTTCCCCATTTTTTAGTATCTTGGTCATCTGATGTGAACTAACCAATTATGGAGATTTTACCTGTAATCCACATAGTTCAATTTTCCTACCTTTAGAATGAAAGCAGATGAATAGTTTCTAGAAGTTCATCTCAATGGTACCTAAGGTTGTGAGCCATTGGACTCCCAAAACAATGTCTATGTTACCTGTGGGAATAGCAAACATAGGAGAATCAAGATTGTACTCACCCATAAAAAGCTTAATACTATGGCATTTGCCTAAATAATTAATTATGCCACCATATACAATCATGACTTGAAATTTTGGTGTTGGGTAGATGAAATAGTTTAATCGAGTGGCCAACTTATGGTTGATGAAGTTATGTGTGCTCCCTGAATCAATCAACATTGTCACCTTCATTTATTGAGGAAACCCACCACCTTAAGAGTTTGTGGAGTGCTAATACCTGCAAGTGCATGACAAGAGATTATAGGTTGGGAATTTTTAGGTACCTCCTCTATCTCTTCCTCATCATCATTGGAGGCATCATCTTCTTCTTCATCTTCATTGGATCCCTCAATGTATAATAAATTCTTCTTAGCACATCTGTCCTTTGCTCCACTTGTTGTCACAACCGAAACATAATCCTTTTGCATGCTTCTCTTCAATTTGTTATGGGGTCAATCTGGTAGGTGAAAGAAATGTTGGTGTCGATATGATACTATATTTGAAGTGAGTGAATGTCTACCTCTTTTTGGCTATGAATTTTCCCTCAGCTCTACGTGCAATGATAATAGAATCAGAAATCTTAAGTGGATTAAACATGCGTACCTCATGTTGAATGTGGTCCTTGAGTCCACCCAAAAATAGGTCATTCAAGTTCTCAGAAATTATCTCCACATGTAAGGATAGGTCCTAAAAATGATGAATATAATCCTTGACAGAACCAGTCTATCAAATTTTTGCTAGTTGGCTGAAGTAATTCTCTGTCACACTATTGCCAGTGTAATTATAACTCCTCTATAAAAACTGACCAAGTGACATTGAGAGTCATCTTTTTCTTTTGAGCACACAACCATTGATACCAAATGAATTGATCAGGTTCAAGATACAAGGATGCCATGGTAACCTTCTATCCACCTGGGATCTGATGTAGATCAAAAAAATTCTCCATTTGGTTGATCCAATTGAGTGGATCTTTTCCATTAAATTTGTGCATATCCACCTTTGGTAACCGGTTCCTCTATGGCATTGTAGCTAGATTTGAAGTAGACTGGTTGGGAGAACTACCCTAGTGGGGTTGTGAAATAGCATTAACTAGATGATTTTACTGATTATTTTTCAAATCCATTATGATATCTACCAAACTATCTTGTATGGATTTCATATTAGATTGTATGCGTTGCACCTTACTCTGAATGCCTTGCACACTATAGTCAAGCTGGCTCATTTTTTGATCTATGTCAAAGAACCCTAGTAAAAATGATCTAGTACATCCCCATTTTGACTCCATATCTTCCTTTTTAGGTGTTTTACCTAGAGTTTTAGCACCCTTTCCTTGGCCCCAAGTTTGTGGACCTACCATAAAAGGGCTTTATGATGTCGACATTGATTGGCACTTTTGACCCAACTTTGACCAAGAAATTTTGTAATTATGTTAGCCTAAAATCAAAACATAAAAAGAACATACCATATCCAAATTTTTATAATCTTTCCAAAAATGTAAATAACTCAAAAAATTCTTTGAATTACACACTATAGAGCAATTTTATGAAAAACCCTAAAATGGATATAACTTTTGTAAAACAGATCCAAATGAGCTAAAAATTTTATGGAAGATTAATTTAATTATTTCCAACCTCTATTAAAAATATTTAAAATAAATTCACAAATATTTTTTTATATATAACCAAATTTAAAAAATTAGGGTTTTGCCCACAAGATTGCCCAATTCGCAGCTCTAATACCACTTGTAATGAATTACTTCAACAATAAAGTATAATAGTATAAATAGATCCAAATATGACTGAAGTATATAAATATATATGATAATAGACAATAAAATTCAAGGGGAAAACCTCCACAAGATTCAATAAGATAAAAATTCATAATATGATGATAAACAATTACCCACTACCTCCTATATATAGTCTATCTAGGCCATGGTTACTCTCTAGGCTAACCTACTAACCAAATGAATGTATAGAGAAATGTGATATAGCATCAAATATGGATAATTAATCCATAATTTATTTATTCTTATCCTCATACATGTGATAGGTTAGGGCCATAGCACAATTCATGCAAGTTGAGCTCAAGTTGAGTTAACTAGTCCTTAAGGGTCAAATCTCTTCAGTTGACTAGTTTGACTAGTTTCATGCATCTCCCATGCCTTTAATGCAAGATAAATACTTTAAATAACTTAAAATTACTCTAAATATGGATTTATATTCTTATTTATGGTTTTATTTTCATGAAAGTGATGTTTACAAGTCAACATGGGCCCACCACTTCTCAATTATATGCCAAAAATGAAAAACATGCAAATTTTGAAGAATTAGAAGATTTTAAAACCTTTATTTAATTTTTTTAAAGTATTTTAGTATTATTTTAACTCAAATAAGACTAAAAATTCTCTTTTCCATGTGAATTTGGCTTTAGTTAAGGTTTTTGACTTATATATTGGCTTTCTGAAGCCATTTTTTGAGAAATTCCTGAAACAAAGCAAAAATTGTAATTGACACCATTTATCAAATAAAGAAGATTTTTTACATATGTTTTTTTGGATCATAATAGAGTTTATTTTTTTTATTATTTACTATCATATAAGTTGTATCTATATCTCTTTTTTTAGGTCCTTTCCTCACCTACTATGAAAATCTCATCCTCTACAGGTCATTTGAAGAGCTAGGAATAAAATTTGCTTTGCAAGCTTCTTTCAGGCCTTCTTTTGAAACACTTATGTTCAGGATTGAATGTATATTTTTATTTTATATTCATATGTATGTATTATTTATTTTCAAAAATATTTCAAATAATATCAATCATTCAGGTGCATTACCCTAGTTACATAGGATTTCCCATTTCAGTTTCCTTCTCCTTTTCTATCCATAAAATCATAGTAGATCAGATTTAATTGATAAATATTAAGGGAACCAACCCTCTCTAGAGTTTATTATTAGTACAGAGTCACCCACACTCTAATAATATCCAATTGTATTAGTTTTAGGGAGGGTGTGTTTTACACATCTTCAAATAGGGTGCACTCCAGAGTGATAACACATGCCTATGTGAATTATGACCCAACTTACTTCAAACCCTCCAATAGTAATTTTTCCTTGAAGCATCTCCAAATCTCTCCAAAGTTCCAATTTTTAAGGTTTTACATGCATTTTAAGACTGTTAAACATGTTGTAGGTTTTCTTGTGGTTTTTGATCAACTTATAAACATTCTCATCTTCTTTAAAGGCTTCTCATGTCTCCATAACACCTAAATTTTCATATAAACCCTAATTATAATTCACATATAACATACCTTCTTCTCATTTTATAAGTGATCTTGCATTCTCTTAATAGGCATGTATGTACACACTTAGACTTCTTAACTATCCTTGTTCATTAAATGGAACTCTTTTAGTTGGTTTTCCTCTCTTGATGATGTTATTAAATATAGACACCTTTCTTATATTTTTTCTCATACCTTTGACACCTATTGGTATTCCATCCAAGCTCATAAATTTGGTTCCTTCTTTATTTAGGGCCATGAAAGGCATGTAGGTGTTCATTGACACTAAATATTTTCTTTGCTTGTGTTCCCAATACTATGGACATCTTATTGAAAATTTTTACTCTTTTAAATCACATAATATACTTTATTTCTTGCACTAGTGTGACTTGGAGATGACTATACTCCTAATGATCTTAACATAGGTCTATAACCTTATCTATTCTTCATGTAAACAAGATAAAGATTCTATTAGGTCTTATCCTTCATCCATGAGATCAATTATAATTCCATGAGGGGTGTATTTAAGGTTTTTATAGAATTCTTTGATTCTTATTTAGGTTTTAGAGATCTTATACATTGCCTTATAGGTTTAAACATGCTTAGATACACACTAACAGACTTATAACATGCTTTATACATCAATTTACTTATAAATTTACCTTCACTCATGTGTGCTAGTAACCCAAATATAGGACTTAAGTACTTTTAGACATCATACAAGTGATTTAAAGACCATTTAGGAGAATTTAGGCTATTTTAGAAGGTATTTTATCCATCGGGTCCTTCTTGACCTCTTAGTAACCTATGAATGCCTTACATTCTTAATTATCATTCATATAGATGAGGGCTTTTATGTATCTCTATCTCTCTCTCTCTCCACCATAAATTATAAAGGAAAAAGGGTCCCCTATGATCCCTAGGTGCACTCCCCCCATGCAACTTCTAGATTAACTTTAGACCAAAATAAAATGCTTCTTGACTTGGTAAACCTACCTATGGACATCCATTCAAGTTTGATGTTTTATATATGAACTCAAGATTGATACAAGATTTAAAAAACTTAGGGATGACTTGTAGATTGATATAGTCATGCATTCATTTTTCATTTTTTTCTCAAAGCATAGAGAAGGACTCTTCTTCATGATGATACAGTCAAAGAAAGTTCCTATGAGATCCCACTCTCATCATACTTGGACCTTAATTGCATTGGAGGACCTCTTATAATTTTTGTGAAGTATTTAGAACTTTTTAATGCTAGTTTAGATCTTGTAATGAAACTTTTTTGTGCATTTTACCTTCCAAATCTCTCAAAACCTTGATTATTACACTACCACAGTCACATCATGCATTTTGATTACCAAAGGATATTTGACCAAAGGTGCCTATCCTAGGTTCTGTATTATGTGAATCTTAGACACACTCAACAACATCATCCAACTCTTGGAAAGCACCTATAGAGCTTCAAAATACACTTTTGAGGAAAGAATTAAAACCTTGGGTTTTACTAGGGTTGAAAAGCACTTATCCTCCTAACATTTTTTCATAGAAATATGGGCCTCAATACAATAACTATGGACATGATTTGGAAGTCCGTTAGGGTCCTCATATTCCCATAATATTTATAGTCCTATTTTTCTCCCATGTGCATGAACCAACCTTCTAAAATGGTCTTTCTCAAGTTTGCCAAGAGCCTACAAAAATCAATAAAGAATTTTGATGGGTTTTCTACTCATTTGGTTCTAAAAACACCTTTCAAGAATAGATATGAATTGAATGAAATATGTATAAGGTTGTAGTGATGGTTTCCCCTCTTCATCAAACCTTTGATGTACTTTTAACTTGTTCTTAGAATATGCTTCCCTTGAAAACATTACTTGTATGATGAATAACCATGTTAATAACTCCATTCGATGCATTAATAGATCCTTCTTGACCCTTTCTAGATGATGTAGTGTATAATAAAACTTCTATAGCTACAAATCCTACTACTGATGAAAATATACTAATTTTGGACATAAAAAGCAATGTACAAATTAGCTTAAAATGAGAGATAACATTATAAAAGTATTATAACCCTTCTTAGAGTATACGTACAAACATAATAAGGTAAAATATTATTTTCTCATGTGTTAAATTATTTTTCAAGACTTAATTTGAATTTTATACCCAATATTAACTCTTAATGCTTGATGTATTATCAATAAATCCTATTACAATGTTAAATTCAAAAAATATTTAATAGGAAGATAATATTTAACTTCTCCAAATAAACCTTAATCTCCTCAAAGGCTTGAAAATGACACAAACACTCTCTCATGTAATTACTTTTTTGTCCATCACCATGAGAATCATATCATCTAGGGAGATCATTATACCATTGCCTTCACTATGGATCAATACACTTGGTCTTAGCATCAAACGTTAAACTCCTCAAACTTACCTAAAATTTTGAAATCTATATTGTAAAAGACATTTTGAAACCTTTTCAAGTACCAATATATGAATAATAGCTAAGCAATTGATTATTATGACTTCACCTTATGATAAGACCTTGTATAGGACCTTGAAACAACCTAAACATCACCTCAAGATACTACCATAGGATATAACATCAAGATAAGGAATTACTAGAGGCTTTCAAAAAAATTCAAAGGTCAACGACCAAGCTTTGAATTAGACTCACCTAAGGTAACTAAGTTTTACTAATAATAACATGGCATAAATGGAATTTAAATTAAAAAATTACCACCCTCAAAAATTACAATTGGTCATGAGAAATCCTTAGATATTACACAAATTATAATGGAACACAAATGGACCACATGAAAAATGGTCATTCTCTAAGACCTTGATTGGTCATGATTATTATCAAATAAAAGGGTTACCAAGAATGGTAACATGTTAAAATGGAATAAATTCAAAATGACCATCATGTAATTTCTCAAATTTTAATGAGGTATCCTCAAATACATGGGTTTACATAAATGATAATATGAAAAATAAACTAGAGAAAAATGATGATCCTATGAGTCCTCAATTGGTTGTGAGGTATCCTCAAATACATGGGTTTAAAATAATGGTAACATGAAACAAATGGACTTTATAAAAAAAATTCATCAGTCTTCATCTACAAAACTTATCCTCCCTCCTTATCCTTTCTTATTGGTTGATGTAATCATCTAAAAGTGGTATTTTAGTGATAAGAGTGCTACTTGAGACTACTTTTCCCCATCTTAGCCATAAACCTATCCTTTCACTAGTTGTCACACTTATCTAGCATTCATTTGGGCCATAGGCATCCTTAGTCATCCCTGAAGTAGTCTCAGACCCTTATTCTTACATCTTGGCCCTTTATGCCTAGCGTTCTACCACTTAGACACTAACACCATAATAGGGATAATAGTATCACATGGAACTAGTTTCCCAATAATGGTGATAATGTCATTTCCCTCCCTTTTTCACAAATGGATATTATATGTAATTAGAAATGCATCATGTCTATAAATAAATATTGGCTCAAAGAAGATAGAGCATAATTACACTTTCAATTGAGAATACATTTATTAAGCCAGAGATGACCAATATGGGGATCCTTTAAACCTGATTAATAGATCACTTGTCATAATACACCATGTTAGGAAGGGTTTCAAATCCTATAGTCTAACACAATAATGAAATAAAATTAAAAGAGTTCTAAGTTTTATGTTCACTCTATTCTAATAAAAATGAAATTAAAACTAATATAGTGAACCCCAAATTTGTGGCACAAAGTGGGGGTTAGAAAAAAATTAACTAATAGAAACATGCATAGAAGACATATACTCAAGTCAATGTATATGGAATCCTAATGCATGGGAGAAAAACACAACTATATTATCTATCTACTCTTACAAAAGATAAATAAAGTTAGGAATACTTAACTTGAATATAAACCCATTGAGCTTCAATATTTCCCTTGGCCAAGGTAATTTTAAATATATTGTTATGGTATGTAAGGATAAAAAAGACAAATCAGCTCTAGGATACACAACCTATCTCTGCATCCAAAATGCTTCTCCATAAGACAAGATCTGTATCTCCAAAGAAAGCATGGAACCCTAATCTTTATTCCTCAAGTAGAATGTTAAAAAAGTAGATGTTCATTTTTACTATTTATTATTCCCTTGTCTTTTTACAAATGGATGTAAATGAACTTGTATATATAGGTGGATCTTGCCCTAAATCCTTTTGAATATGTCATTTTTATAGGGTCGACCTAGTCGACCCTATATGTTTTGAAGTGATAAATCACTAGGTCTCAATCTCTATCAACCAAAGGGATAACAAAAATCCTAATAAAAAGTACCCCTAAATAGTATAGGGTCAACCTAATCAACCTTGTATAGTAATCAGAGGTTGAAAACTATATAGGGTCGACCTAGTTGACCTAGTATAGTCAATTAGTAAAAGGGGGTCAAGGCAAGAGCAAGTAGGATAAAGCATGAAAAATGTTTATAATGGATATAATAGAGAATAATAAGCTTAGGTTAAATGGTTTTATGAGAAAAGTGTGTAAATGGAAAGTTTTAAAAGGGACAATAATCTTATGAAGCACCAATGGTCTTCCCACCCCTTTCCTAGTGTACCCCTTAAAGCATACACTCAGAGAGATTGAGACTCAATGGTTTCCTACAAGATATAAAGTGTTATTAATTGATAAAAGTTTGAAAATATTATGTGTATACATATTCCCCACTTGAAGCTCAACATGTGTCACGTAAGTACAACACGGGATGGTGCTTCAGGGAATAGAACATGATAACACACAATGTTGATGATAAGTAAAGTGTAATAAGAAAAAAATAAGATAAATGTAAGGACAAAATTAAAAAACACATACCTTTACTTTACTTAATGTTTTACATAAATAATTAGATTGCAAGAGATGTGAAAGTGTCCAATGTGAAGAAAACTAGATGAACATGTATAAGTTAGTGCAAAAAATAGCCGAAACTCATTTTTTTTAAATAGGCATATAGTAGTGGAAAATATTAATATGTCATCATGAATCAAATGAATTTTATGGATTTACAAATGGATGATTAAAAACAAAGATATAGGCAAAGGAAGGAATTTATAGGAAAATAATTAAAGAATTTGAATTTTGAAAAGTGTTTTTAAATAAGGGAAGGAGAAATCATTTGGTTATTTTGACTTGTGAAAGAAAAAAAAGAGATATAGAGACCAAATGAGATAGGATGGCGAGGAGATGATAGGCTAGATGCAACTATGAATCTTAAGCTAGTTTTGGAGTATGTGAATGGATTAAGTGGATTTTTAGAAAAATACAATTTTTAGCATTTATAGATGTCAGAATGAAGCAAAATTAGATTATATAGGTAGTAAAAACCAATAAGTCAAATGGGTTTGAAGGAATTAGGGAAAAAATTACAAAAAGGCACTTTTTGAGGAAAATACAAGGGGTCAATAGTTAAAAACAATTAGGTTGACCTAGTCGACTTAGTAGGTTGAAAATAGGCAAAATCCACACTACCAACCTAGTAAATATGTGCTAACCCTATATATTTTATAGATTACACACCTAGTACAGTTTAACCAAGTGATCCAAAAAGTCTAGAATGATAATGCAATATTAGGAAGGAGAAAAGAAGAGGGCTAACTTAGATTTTTAAGTCAACCAAGCTAAAAATAGAGAAATTTTAGTTGAACTAAGTTGACCAAAGAACCAGAATGGCAAGTAAATGTGTGAAAAAGGTTGAAAGAAGGCTAGAATGGCTTGAAATGACCAAGTAAGGGGGAAAAGGACTGAATAGGCTAAAGATAGGTAAAAATGAATGAATTAAAGAAATTTAGGCTTGTTTTTTATTAAAAATATGAAAAAAACGTATTTTAACTATACATGATATGGAGGATTTAATACATCTTTTGTTGTTTCTTGGTTGTAAGGATGACCCAAGTTTTGGATATTGGTAGACATGTCATAGCTACCAAATATACTGGAACATCTAACTATAGGAGATAAAGCTAGGTATCTGACATGTGTAGGATTCCCCTGAGCATAAATCTATTAGTCATGTTCCTTGGATGCAAGGAATGACTAATAAATTTAGATAGGATGTGTATGGGGACATGGTAGAGGTAGCTATCACTTTGGAGGATGTACATCCCATCCTAGGGCTAATGTTAGTAGGAGCACTGATTAATATAGGCATACTATACAACCTGGAAGAGAGGAGACCCTTAGCCTTATGGGCTATAGGCTCATCTATGATATTAGTAGGTATGAGAGTTACTATGTTTGATATATATGCATCACAAATTATAGACATTTGAAAAGATATGATAGGACTAGTAACATAATGAGTGTTATCTGATAATTCAGATGACAAGGTACCACTATTTATGGTAGCCTTGAGCAAGATGATCCTAGATTAGGGAGTACTATATGATCTTAGCTCTATTGTCTATGTCAAACTCATACATGATCTATATGAGGTGTTGTTCAAAGGGAAATAGTTGATAAGACTGATCATATTACTAATATCATGGATATATGAGAGGTTTCCCATGTATCAGTTGGATAGGTTACCACATGTAGTTGATGATAGATCACCTCAAGTGTGGAGATGGAGAGAAGACCATGTAACACAAGTTATGACCCATGTGATAATGCTATAAATGATGATATGTGAAGTTATAGTGTGGTATCCATATGGGCACATAATAATTACATGGCTAAGTTGGTACATAGTTTCAATATTTAGAGCAAGGATAGAGGTGATCAAATACTATAATTGGTGGAGAGAGCCACATCTGATAGCATAGGTACCAGGATATATGGGCTTACCTCATCTAATGGCACTAATATTAATTATTGAGTAGTGGGCTTGGCATGTGAGAGAGTCATAGGGGAGGGTACTAGGACCACTAGTGATGAGACTAACACTCAGACCATGTAATGAGTGACCATGGACTAGATGAGCACAACATGGGGTAGAGTAAGAGGAGAGGGATCTAGAGCCACTAGCTCTATAATGAGATGAGAAATTACCATTAAAGACATGACCTCAATGGAGGTAAGAGGAGCAGGAGAGAGTGGAGTCTATCACCATCCCTAATGATCCAATAGATGAATTAGTGGAGAGCTAGATATAAAAAGGCCACTCAGGTATAGGCTAAGGTGGATGTAAGTCATGATAGTTGGATTTGATCTGAGGAGGTGACCTATAAAGGAGGTGATAAGAGGCTATGTGGATGGAGATACTGTGTTAGGTGGTCATGTAGCTAGTGAGACCATAGTGGCTGAGACATAGATAGGTGATATATATATGATTAAATTATTTCTTATTTTTTATTTTAAAATAGAGACTAGAGATGGATAGATATTTCAAGATATAAAAAATTATCTAATATCTATCTAGGTTTGAGTTTACAAGTGTAGATGAAGATGAGGATAAATATGGGGGTCTCTTATGAAGGGAAAGCTCCATGATGTCCTAGATGAGACTCTACAACTATATGACCTCATTGCATTAAATCACTCCATTATACGATCTACTCCAGCTCAAGTGAGTTAGTTTAGATTAGCTAGGGAGGTATTAAGGTCGATATGAGCACAAAAGAGAGGATATAACCACCAATAGTGATGGGTGTAAGTAAGATACAAGCATGTCAGGCCCTAGCAAAGGAGAGAGCTACACATTTAGCTATAGTGATGTAAATGAAATAGGCACATATAGTGACCCTAATGCATATTACATAGGTACAAGAGCAAGAGAGGGTGACACACATGGTGACCTTAGCCTAGTTGGCATAGGTATAGGAACATGTACACATATAGAGGGACAAGTAGAGGGACTAATATTTTAGATGACCTCCTTACATCATACTATTCATAGGAGTCAAACTGAAGCTTCAACAAGTAGCATGGGTAGGCCACGAGATAGATAAGATGGAGTCTAGCCATAGAGTTGGAGCATTATATATGTAGTTGCACTTATTTTATAAAAGACTTGTGATATATCCAAAGCATTTACAACCACAACTATAATGATGACAACATACACAATCAACATCAATATTCCAAAATGATACATCATATATGTGTGTGTGTGTGCGTGTGTGTGTGTGCGCACGCATGTGTGTGTATATATATATATATATATATATATGTAGCTATATGTATATATATATATATATGTGTGTCTGTGTGTGTGTGTGTGTATATATATATGATGTATCATTTTGGCATATTGATGTTGATTGTGTATGTTGTCATCATTATAGTTTTGGTTGTAAATACTTTGGATATATTTATTTAGAGCACATGTATTTATATTTTTGTTGTATATGCTATAGAAAATATATGAAATGTGGTGTCTTTCTAGCATTATGTAGAACACATGCATGGTTAAAAATAAATAGGCAAAAAGACTTGGTAAAATATAATCAATCAAAAATGTACTACAAACTATTTCAAGTTGGAAAATACACAATAACAAGAAAATTACTAAGTATTAAGAACCAAGAGATGGAAAAACAAGGTGGTAAAATGGAATTTATTCTTAAACTAAAGTGAAATATTTTTGCACAAAATTAAAACAAGTAAAATCATACTAAATCTTGTTGGGAGGTATGAAGACAAAGTAATAAAATAAAAGGTATGTAAAAGGGCACAAATGGTATAAAATCAAACTAATGAAGTTAATCAATTATACTAAATCATGTTGGGAAGTATAAGAGAAAAAAAAAATTGTTAAAAGATTGGTCTTAAATTGATCACACTAATTCAAGATGGGAAGTATAAAAAATTCAAGAAATGGTTGTATTATTACATGCACTTGAAAAATAAGAAGATAAAAGAAATGAAATATAAAATAAGTAAGCATAAAACACACTAAATCAATATAAGAAGCATGTTAATGATGTTTAGCTTCATAATCGATCACATCTTATCTCATATTTGACACATGTAATTTTGTTTGTGAATTATATTATTGGAACATTTTGTGAGGAATGTTGGATCCTATCCATGGTTTTACACCACAACTCACAAAGAGAAAACCACTGTGGTGGAAAAATTGGGACAATTAGGTAATAAATTATGTGGGTAATATGAAGGAAAAGGGTGGTAATTTATAAGGAATTCTATGTCCTATCTATGGTCTTATAATATAACTCACAAATGAAATCCCAAGGGGAGTGATCAGTAGACAAAACAATATTTCTCAAGAGGAAATATGAATGATATATGGAATGAAAAATGGAGTGTAGAAATCAAAACTTAGGCATCTTATGAGAAGACTTTAGGAATCAAGAGGCATACTAAGGACATGAGAAGACACTAAGTGACTAGTGACCATCAATGCACAAAGGAAACCTATTCGCTATAGACATAAAGATTCTTAGGAAGATAAGTGTGTTATTAATATCAACTCATGAAGATATATTGGTAAAAGAAAATGTAAAATGTACCTACATTCCCATGATGTGTTCCCTGTTCTTCAAGACCCCTTACAGAGTTCTCGGTCTACTACAAAGATTGAGTACTTGTATGAGAAAGTAGGTAGCACTAAAAAAATTATTGTGCTTTTCTAATCTACTAGCCTATTACACCAAAAACTACCTTAACTCTATTGTGAGGCCAACTATGGAGTTTGAGATTCAACTAAAAGAATTATATGTGCTTTGAATCATGTCTTTTAGTGTGATTTGACTTTTAATAATATTTGTGCCTTTTATATCATTACCTATTGTAAAATGATTTGTATTTTAACTTTTTATGGATTTTTGAAATTCCTCCTCCATATATATTTGGAATGAAAAGTCATGATAGATGTAGTGATACACATGAATGAGGTTTAGGCTTAGGATAAAGGAATATAAGTAACCAAGGATAAAGACTAAATAAGATACTTAGGCTTAACAATGAACTATCATGTTATCTCAAGTCTCAATCATGTATATGCTTGGTTTACAAAAAAGGAAGAAGGAAAAAAG
Organism: Torreya grandis; assembly: GCA_037957365.1. Taxonomy (NCBI): domain Eukaryota; kingdom Viridiplantae; phylum Streptophyta; class Pinopsida; order Cupressales; family Taxaceae; genus Torreya; species Torreya grandis. The sequence goes on along the minus strand of JARHVA010001039.1, from coordinate 2,794,277 downwards.
GAGATCCAAAGGTAGACCAGTAAAAATAAAGTATAATGAGATGAATTGTTTGCTAACTGATCACATGGTAAAAGGAGATAAGGATGAAATGGAATAAGGTTTTTATAACCAAGTCACAATGATAATTATCCATGAAAAATAGAGATAAGAAAATAAATAATCATGAATACACAAGAAGAGAGTTTTGAGAAAAACACAATAGAGAAAGAGAAAAAATGATAAATAAGGCAATCATATATAAATATAGATGAAAATATAAGCAAGATATAGTAAAAAAATTAAAGAATCACCATATAAGAAAAATTTGAATTTGACATAGTGTCAAATGATATAATAGATAGATAAAAATAAAATTGGAGCACACATTCAATCAAAATGAAAATGTAAAGGCACCATGCATGTGCTCATAGGTATTGATAAATCTACCCACACATATTATCCAAGACATTAGATAAGACTTTATGAATTTGGATACAAATTGATGCTAATGTCTCACTAATCTTAAATGAAAATTAATAAAAGACTTATCTTTTAATATCCTCAACTAAAAAAGTAGCAATAATAAATTGATCATGATTAAGATGGAAATCGAGAAAGGGATGATTAGGAGAATACATGGGAGATAGCTATATGGTAAATATAGTAATCACCAATGGAGAAGGATCCATGGGTGAGGGACTCATGGGTGGAGAAGGATCCATAAGTGTGGAAATGTCCACAAGTGAAGGATTCATAGGTGGAGGTAAAGAAGGTGATGAAGGGACCATAAGAGGGGATGGAACCACTAGATGTAGAGACATGCGAGAATAAGGAGAAGCCTTCTTATGAGAATGACCTATGGGAAGAATAGAAGAAGGTATGGTAATAGCTATAAGGTGATCCTTAAGGTATTTTTGAATGATTCAATAATGATCAGTGTGATGGGTGCCACATTGATGCCATAGACAATACACCTCACCATACATAGGTATATATTTAGGTAGAACCTTTAAGGGAGGCATGGATTTATCTAAGGAAGGAGACAAAGGATGCAAAGTATCAATATACTATTGAAACTTGAGATAATGGGTAGATGAATGATTATCTATCCCATGGAAGAAACATATACACTTTTAGTTGGTCTTAGGAGAAGCACTCATACAAAGAGGTATAATATGAGTGGAATAAGATAGATAGGATTCATTGACCCATTTGGTGGGTAGTGGAGCCATCTTAGGTAAAGGAATAAACTGTCACCAAGGGAAGATGATGATGGAAGAGGAATGGGAATAGGCTCAATGGAAGGAGCAATGGGATGAGAAGCACGGGTAGGCTCAATAATAATAGGAGTGGAAATAGGATAAACTATAGTAGAAGTTAGAATGGGATCCACTATAGTGGGAGAAACAATTAGCTTCAATAAGGGATCTAATAAGGGAGGAGTGATATCTATAGAAGGTTTAAGGAGGTTTGCACTAATATCAAGATTAAACTAACTATGATGATCCGGGTAACTAGCAAAATAGTAAGGCCCAGTCATAGCACGGTCCATGAGCATACTCTTACAAGGCTTCTTAGAAACTAAAGGCATCGACACCATCTCTACCCTATAATAAGGAGGAATTTTTTTAAAATTAGAACTTATAAATTAAGGAAGATGGAAAGATACATGAAAAGACTCAAGTAAAGAAGAACGATATAGATAATCTCAACATCATAGGCCCATACAAGGCCACATAAGAATGGATCATCTAGGGAATAACCATCATCATAATTTGGGGTGTGAAGATAAATGACACAAGTAGGGATAAAATTATCATCTGAGGAAGTGTGGTGAATATAATTTTGAGTCTTATTTAAGACTATGAGAATATCATCACAAGGAGGCTTGTGAGAATGATGTTATAAGGAAGAAGTAAGATGCAAGATGAGATGAGGCAAGAGATAAAAAGTTTTAATATTTAGGTTAATCTCATCAAGCTCATCATCATCAGAATCTAATAAGTTAGGAGGAATGTTCCCAATGATTTCATGATTTCTATTATAACTTTGGGTTGAATTAATGTGAAAATTAAGATGGTAAGACTCATAGAATAGAATGTTGGGAAAAGGTTCAAGAGTAGGAATATTAAAGACACCAGTCTTGGAATTGTTTGAAATTCCAAGGATTAGTGTCACCTTGAATCCTATAAATGGCTCCATTATGAGGGAATTTAATGCATTGGTAGGTGAAATAAGCAAAAACTCTCTTATGACAAGTCCATGTCCTACCAAGAAAGATGTTATAATAAAGGGAAAAGTTAAATATCATCACCTTCAAGTGAATAGTGATAGGTGGAATGGCAATGGGAAGCCACACACAACCTAGAGGAGGAATTTTTCTTCTATCATATCCTTAGTAGGTGTTGCATTTAGACTTAATATTTCATTATTAATATCCAAGGGTCTTAATAAAGTCAAGAAAGGCAATTCAGGTTCTAGAACCCTCATCAATCAATGCATGATTAACTTGGATATCACCTAGCTAGACACTAATGAATAAGGGAGGATCATCTACATGAAGAAGAATCTCATCAGGAATCATAAAATCTATGGGAAATTTTAAGGAAAGAAAAGTGTTTATAGCTACATCATTTTTGATAGACGTTTCATCACATTTTTATAATATATTATCCTTAGATATAGATAAGGCTTCCTCCTGTCCTACTAGGGGAGGATGAGGGACATTCATCTCAAATAATAGTTTCATAAGATAGTTTCTATGATGGGGAGAAGTCCTTATAATCTCAAGAAATAAAATTTGGGATGGGATATTATTGAGTTCTATGATAAGATCCCACTCATCATAACCCATAAGAAGGTTCTTATATATAGGTACATAATGATTAAGGAGGTCCTTGGAAGGAGGAGCCTAAGTGCATTAGAATTTATGTTGATAAGAGGAAGAAGGTTCAAAACAAGGTTGTAAATTATGTTGTGATAATGAAGTTGTTGGTTCAAGTTGATTTTTAGAATTGGTAGAATTATTAGTGTAAATTTTAGTATCATTAGTGTTATAATATGATAGAAGAGTGGTATAAATATAAAAAGAGGTGTTATCGAAGTGAGATTCATAAAATTGATCATCAAAAATAATAATATCATCTTACCCCAACTCATTTAAATGAGTTGGAGAATAATCCTAGATAAAATGATATGTTATAGATGGAGTGTAGATAGGTTAGGAATTGATAAAAGTAACCACCCTTCACATATGAGTCATGTTCACCACATTCTCTTTGGAAGTTGGTTTAACAATACTTTTGACATTATTGGTGGAAGGAGTGGATTTGTATTGATTGTATTGAATAGGTTGATGATTAGGAAGAGGGTATTTGTAGATAGACAAATGAGCATTGGCTTAGTTCAAGGCTTGAGTTTTATCATATGATTTATAATATTTAAAATCAATGTCATAAGCTTGTTGATGATTTTAAATGATAAAATCATGATAAAAATTAGGACAAAGAAGAAAATCCATAGCTAGATTATGAAGTTGTCTATAGGTCTCATGAGAATGACCCCAACTAACATGAAACCAAAAAAACTTATTAGGCTCATACTAGGATTTCATATTATGGGTAGGGTCAAAATATTATTGAAGAGTCCTATGTAGATTCTTAAGAAATTAATCTGAGGATAGAGATTTATGAACATTAATGTTATTTGGTAATGATAAGTAAGGATTGGTATATTTTTGAGAAGGGGTAGCCAGTTCTGATGAAGGGGTAGGAATGATAGCTTGAACATTGTGAATGGTGTCATAATAATGTATAACACCATCATTGGTAACATTGTGATATTTGTTCTTAAGTAAGAGATGAGGACCCATAAAAGGTTGGGGTGGCTTGAATTGATGAATAAGGAAATATTGTCATTTATCTTGGTCAATATCCTCCTCCAATGTATGTGGAGAGAGAGTACAAAACACATATTAAAGTTTCAAAAAAAGGGAATTTGTAAAGACATGGAAAAGATTTTCATTGGTCATGTTATGTTCACATTTGTTTGAAAAAGTTTTCCACCTTATAACAAAGGCTTGAGCAACTTTTTTTTCAAGTTATTTTCAATTTATGAAGTGGGCCAAAGTTTTTTCAAGAAGATCACTAGTTTGGAATTATGGAACTAAACCATTCACTAAATCATCCAAAATAGTAATGGAATGAGTTCTATGTTGGTTGTACCAATGTAAGGAATCACCTATGAGAGTTTTGGCTAAGATTTTTGTAGTAGTGAAGGTGTTCAATTTGACCCAATCCTCATAAATATTTCTAAATGTTTTAAGATAAAGTGTGGGATTAGTTGATCCATTACAATAAATTATAGGTGTGATACATCCTATATAAATATTATCAATTTGAGCTGTAAGAGGTTCATTTTGGAGATGCTTAATGGTTTTTTAAACCAAAGGAGGTTGAGGAATGAGATTGACTTGAGAATATCAAAGAGAATGAAGGGGAACATTCTAGTTATGTGTTCCCCAATCCATTTGTTGAGGATGAGATTGAATATGAATAAGGTAATTTTGCATTCTCATCATTTGATTTGTGTTATGAACTTGAAAGATATTCATTTGATTGAGTCTTTGTAATAATAGATGATGTGTTTGATTAGTATTTTTAGAAGCATTAGAGTTGGTATTAGTGCTTGGGTACCACTATTGGTTTTGATAAGAGCTTGAGAGGAACTATAAGAATGTGAGGCACTAGTGAATTTTTTTTATTATGTAGCAAAAGATGGACCAGTGAATGGTTGAGAAGAAAAAACACTAGTATCATGAATACCTTGGGTAGTTAATGATTCACTAGTAGAAGGATTAAAGATAGTAGATCTTATGAGATACCCATTAGATGTAGAACTTGTCATGTTAGTAGATATATAAAGCATGGAGGTGGAAGAAGTTAGAGAAGAAGAGGTCATTATAGGAGAAGGGGTCAAAATAGATGAAAGAGGTTGAGAATCAAAGAAAGTGGTACCCCAAAATCTAATTGAGAATGTAGGAGTAGGTGAATGAGGCTCTTCAACATGACCACTAATCATAAGATTGTAAATGGTAGAAGGATCTTTTCCTTAATGTTGAGGTAATTTAGAGATAAATAAGACAATTTTAGGGGTATACTCTAATTTGGGTTGGTATTCTAATGAGAAAAGAGGATTAAACTATGAAGAGGTATTAGGATGGGTCCTATAGTTCATCGTATGAGTGGCAATATAGACATTACTAGCATCTACGAGAGGATCCCTACTCTATTTATGGAAGAACCTATGAGGGTTGGTAAGATTTATCATGTCTACTGACTAAAACTAAATATTATCATCAAGAAGAAATTCCATGAAGAAGGGAAACAAAGAGAGATGAGAAAGCAAGGAAATAAAAAATGATTGAAATAATACAGGGTCAACTGGGTTGACCTAACACACAAATAGGGTATGTAAATAATATAGGGTCAATTGGTTCAATCCATTATAGTGAATAAAGATTGGAAAAAGAGGAAACAAGTTCTAAAAAATATATAGGGTTGACTGGGTTGATCTAGTATAGTGAATAGAGGCCAAAAAAAGGTATAGGGTCAACTAGGTTGACCTAGTACAGTAGATAGGGAAAATTAATAAACCTATAATTTATTTGTGAACTAAAAAAAGATAAATTTTACAATTAATTTAGAAAATAAATGACAAAAAATAAACAAGTTTATAATTGGATTAACATTAGTTTATCCAATTGAAGCACATAGCACAAAACCTTACACCAATGCTAGCTAATGCAAGTTTTTGAAATACAAAATAAAATTGAGCAAAGAGAAAGCAATCAACTTGGAAAGTAAATAGTTAACTAATTCATAAACTTGAATTTTTATTATATTATTAAGACATGAATTTAAATGTGATGGTAAGTTGGCTATAAGCAAAGAACTAGGATGGAAATCTAAGGATGGTTTCAGTTAGTTTAGGCTAAAAGGGACTATAGTGGTAATGATACAGGATTGATGTTAGGGCCTACCCACTCACTTCACACACTATAGTGATAATTATGCCATGTTATTAGCTAGAATATACCATTAAGCGTGTTGTATACTTGACCAGAGTATCAAGTCAGCTTCCCCCTTAGTGACGAAATCCAAGTAGGTTGGCCTTGGATAGAAAAATGTTAAAACACTTGTTTAGATTTTATGATTTAGTCATGTGTGCATAAAATAAAAAATATTGAAACTAAATGATTAATTGAAAATCATACAATTAAACTATGTGATCTATTCTAAGTATGCAAGCAACAAGAAAAGAAAGTGTGAACTAATTACTAGCATATAATGTTAATTACAACTTTTAAATAAGGTATAGTTTTAATATAGTCAATAATATATGCACAAAATATATAACAAGGTTGATAGGGTTGATCTTAAGCTATGGAATGAATTCTAAAAATTAATAGGGTTGGTAAAGTTGACCTAGTTATCCAGACAACACATAAAACACAAAACTGGGTTGATACGGTCAATCTAATTGACTATGCAAGGGAAATTTTAAAGACTACAAATTATGAAAGGAAAGACTATAAATAAATAAATAGTGAGATAAAAAGGAACCTTGGTATATTAGAGATTCATAGAATGAATATTTCTATTCAATAGCCATGATATATGGTTGTAAATTCTACTAACTAGGTTGATTGGGTCGATAAAGCTTTACAAAAACCCACTGCCAAATACCTAAAATGTACAAGGTCAACTGGATTAGCTTAGTAGTCTAGACTAGATGTCTAAAAAGTTAAAAACCTATGCTAGGTTGATAGAGTAGATCCAGTAGCATGTACCTAAAATCCTATGCATATAAGTTAGATACTGGGTTGAAAATTTTGATCCAGTATGGCAAATATATTATAAAAATAATGATGAAAAAGAATGAAATAAGATGAAAAAATCTTGCAAGGGTTAGTTCATGTTTGGTTCACTAGAATGTATTATGAAGGTGAAGCCAAAGTGAACATAATGCTAATGAGAAAGTGGAAATGTGAAGACAATCTAACTAGTCGTGGGATAGGATTTACATCAGGTTCACCAGAATGTATGCAATAATAAATACATCATGTATATAAATCAAATCTAGCTTAGAGAAGATAGAGAATACCTACACTTCTGATTGGGAATACATTTTTTAAATAGGAGCATGACCAATATGAGGATCTATTAGACTTGATTAGGGGATCACTTATCATAATACACCATGTTAGGAAGGTTTCCAAAGCCTATAGTCTAACATAATCACACAACAACCCTAAAAGAGTCCTAAGTTTAATTTTCACTCTATTCTAATAAATAAGAAATTAAATCTAATCTATTATACACCAAATCTTGTGGCACAAAGTCAGGGTTAGAAACAAAAAAACTAAACTAAACATGCATATAAAAAATATACTCATGTGAATGTATACAAAATCCTAATGCATGGAAGAGAAACACAACTGCATTATCTATCTACTCTTACAAAGGAGAAATAAGGTCCCTAAAAGAGTCCTAAGTTTAATTTTCACTATATTCTAATAAATAAGAAATTAAATCTAATCTATTGCACACCAAAGCTTGTGGCACAAAGTGGGGATTAGAAAAAAAACAAACTTAGATAAACATGCATACAATAAATATACTCATGTGAATGTATACAAAATCCTAATGCATGGGAGAGAAACACAACTAAATTTTCTATCTACTCTTATAAAGGAGAAATAAAGTTAGGAATACTTACCTTGAAGAAGAACCCATTGAACCTCAATCTCTCCCTTGACAAAGGTGATTTACATGAGATTGTTATGTTATGTAAAGATAACAAAGAAAAATCATCTCTAGGTTACACAACCTATCTACACATCCAAATACTTCTCCACAAGACAATATTTGTATCTCTAAATAAAGTATGGAGCCCTAAGCTTTATTCCTTAAGTAGAATGGTCAATAAGTATATGTTCACTCATTCTTCTTTGATTATATTATTAAAAATGGTTGGAAATTAACTTATATATAGGCATATATTTCCCTAAATCTTTTTGAATATGTCAGTTGTATAGGATCAACCCAATTAGCCATGTATGTTTTTGGGAGATAAATCACTAGGTCTCAAGCTTTGTTGGTCGAAGGGATAAAAAAATACTAATGAAAAATACCCCTAAATAGTATAGGGTTGATCCAATTGACCCTATATAATAATCAAAGGCTAAAAACTGTATAGGTTTGATCGAGTTTACCTAGTATAGTCAAATGATGAAAGGAGCTCAAGGCAAGATTAAGGAGGCTAAATCATGACAAATGTTTGGAATGGATAAAATAGAGAAGAATAATATTAGGGTAAATGTTTTTATGAGACAAGTGTGTATATGTAAGTGGAAAAAGGGAAAACAATCTTATGAAGAACCAATGGTCTACCCACCCCTTTCTCAATGCACCCCTTAAGGCATGCACTTAGAGAGATTAAGACTTGATTGGTTCTTAAAATATACAAAGTGTCAATAATCAATAAAATTTTGAGAATATTATGTGTATATAAATATATTTTCAAATCTAAAAGTTCCTAGGGTTAGCCTATACCTCTTTTAGCACTTTCACAAGTATCAAAATAGTATAAATACATTAATTTTATCCCTATAACCACTATATATAAATTAAATGAAAAATACACAATTGAATTTAGAATAAGTTGTGCATAATTAAGGTTATCCTTAATCTTCCCTACTTCTGCATACTACCATCCATAGCATTCCTAAGCTCAGATTACCTAGATTTCTAGTCTTAATAACATTCAAAGCACTAAAGTCCACTATAATGATATCTTTATTTTAACTTGCACCTAAAATTAGGTGGGGATAACTACATCAATATTAATCCCTCTTCATATTATTGGTATGTAGGAAACTATTATCATAATGGGGTTTTGAGGATGCCCAATCTACCCCACTAACAAACCCACTTCTCAAATTGTATCAATTGAATACCTTATAAACATGGAGGATTAGGGTTTTCTCATAAATTTAGTCAAAATAATAAATATACAAGATTTTATAACTCATACACATAGGAATAAACCTCATATCTCTAGACATAGGTTTACCTAGAAGCTTGAGATAGTCCTATATAATGGGCACTACAGCTAATATAGGTACATTACTTCCATATTTCCAATAATGTCACTATTATCCAATTAGGAAAATACTATAAAGGAGGGTTTATGATGCTGAGATCCTATATTCAACACTCAAACTAGCTTCTTCCTCAGTTTCTAACCTCCAAATCATTTATCTCAGTTATTTTCCAACTAAGTTCTTACTTACACTATTTATTACTACTTTTAGAAAGGTCAAAGTTAGTCAATTTTGTAATAAATTAGTGGATATATCTATTGAATATTATTACCCTAATTTTGTATACTAAAATCTTTAACAAACATATGATTTACATTCACTTAGTCTTAAAAGGTTAAAACATTTGGTGAGCCTAATGTACTTTAAACATTGCTCAAACCCTAACCCTAAATTCTCTTAGGGTTTATATCCATTTTTTATATGCTTAGATATTAGTTCTAAAATCTTAAAATTGTTTAAATATTTAATTTTTTAATATTTCATAGATTAAATTTATTTAAAGGTTCACAATATAAAACAATTTGTTTTCCTACTTCCCAGACTACAATGGCATAATTCAACAACTAATTTGATGAAACTGATAAGAGACAATTGCAACATTTTATTTCCAAAAACTCATTTATGTAAGATGACCTTATCAATATTATTCATAAAGAACTTCAAAAATAAAATAATGGTCAATATTTTAATCCCATAGATAATAAATTTACAACACCTACACTAAGACTAACTCAGCGAGCACAACAACCACTTGTAACTCAACAACCTTTAGTGATAGTTATGTCTCTCATGGATAGTTCTTCCACTCCATATGTATAATCCCTTATACATGAGGTTCATACTCGATAGTCTAGGGTGTTATATATTGATCAAAGAGCCACTTAGACATCACATGCCCTAAATTATCATGTTATTTTACATACACCTTTGGCACATCTCATAGAGATAACTCCTTTGCCATTTGGATTCATGGCACATAAGCTTACATTATATGATGGTAAGGGTGACCGAAATCACCATCTCTAATATTTTCACATAGCATGTTTGGATCTCATATCTAATGATTTGATCCTCACTAAGTTTTTACCTTGAAATTTAAAGGATTATGTCTTATAGTGGTTTTATGATCTACCAAATCAGTCTATCACTTCATTCAATCCTTTATTAGACATGTTTTTAGCACACTTATCCATAAATATCAATGATAAGATCTCATATGCTCAAGTTTCACATTTAAAAAAAATCAAATGAGCCTATTATAGAATACATCCTATGATATATGACTATATTGGCTAAGTTTACTATCCCCATGGTAGATAAATAACTTTAGGGTATCTTTAAATAGAGTCTCTTACCATTATTACATGAAGCTATCTGTTTTTCTAACATTCACAAATTTATTCCACATAGTGAAAGAAAGAGAAATCAAGATTATCTCCATGGGAAAACTAAAATATACAAGTGGATTAGAAGAAACTACTAAAAGTTATAGTAATCATCCAAACAAGGTAAGGGCCAATAAAAATAAGAATGATACAAATTCCATAGTTAATGCAACTTTAGATCCATCTCCTCACATAGTTTTATCATCTCCTTCAAAAAAAAATTTCACCAACCTTTCAGAATCACCAACACATGTTTTATAGTAGCTTTTGGAATGGAATACCATATCTCTCCTTCCCATAAAATAGGTTGATATGACACATCCTATAAAAAATAGCTATGATTCTAATGCATTATGTGAATATCATATGGCACCAAGCCATACAATAAAGATATGCATCAGCTTGAAAGATAAGATACAAGATTTGATAGAGGATAACATTATTAATGTGGGTACACTTAGAGAAGAACTCAAAGTTCAACAAATGGAAGTTAAGGCATGGAAAATATTATTAGATCTATTTACAAATCAAAAATGAAATGAGGTAGGGGAACTTTAGATGTCCACTACACATATTAGTCATACCCACCACTAGCATCATATCACACTAATTCAGAGGAGGCAAACCCACTACAAAATATCATTGGTGTATACTATTGTCACCAAATCTTGTACCCTAGGAGATTTTTTTCAAATGTCTTCTAGATTTGGAAAACATGGGAACATTTCCAAGTATGTGTATGTTTTTAGATTTGAAATGAGCCTTTAGATTTAAGGGATAGCTCCCTGAATGTATTGTGCACTATTTATCACTTAAACTACTACTTACTTATGGGGGATAGAATTAGAGAATGCATAAATTGAACCTAATCTAAAGGAGGTGATGCACCAAAAATGTCTTTCACGTGACCATCATATTTATACCACAAATAAAACAAAACATACAAACTAGTATCTAATGTTTTAATGGGTTTTAAAATGATTATTTTAATACATAGGCAAGATGTGAATAGTAACACAAGACAAATGAACTAGAGGGAAAATTACACACTCCAAGGACAATTGTGCACTTGAAAAATATTTACACACTAGACTGCACTCTATATAACTTGTTAGATTAGGAACTGTTTCTCAAACATGAAAGGATAAGGGAAGGAATGATAGATAATTATCACTTCTCATCATCATACATCACTTACAAACTTAGATAATTGTTTAAAACTCAAAAATAAAATTGTATTAATTATTAATGGCAAAACATAGCATCAATATAGTAGTGATTCACTATAAATGGTGTGGTATCATTTTACAATAGATAAAGAGCTATATTTATATAAGAAATGTAACAAGAAAAAGGGAGCCTTAGAATTAAAAAGGGAATCAATTAGTTCAAATGTTTTAACTATAGTTATAAGTGCATCTATAAATTATGCTCCTTCAGACCATTTGATTGATCTATGTACTTCAAGTGGTTGCATAGTTACAATATTACCTCCTTGATCTTCCCTGATGGTTGTAATGATAGGATCAAGATGTTATAAGTTAGGTTCTAAAATCAATGTAATTAGAACAATCAAATCAATCTATTAGGGCTTTGTCCTGGTGCTAACAATTCTTCATTGGTTTGTCATGATGTGTACATTAGAGAGAAGAGGTCCCTTTCATGTAGTTCATCCTAGAGATGAAACCATTAGATTCTATGTGTATGCCTTTGTATCATCCATCAAAATGTTATCTATTTTTCCAACTTGATCATGCTCAAACTAGTCTCCATGATTATGGGTCTATTATAGATGGAAAACCAGTCTCAGATTATTGGTTTTCCTTTCAAGTCTAAATAGACTGTGTAAAAGTCCTTTTTCTAATAATGGTGAACATAGTTGGAAAAATGACATTGTAAGACATAACAATTTAAAACTAGAGGTCCATAATAAACTCTAATGGTGGTCCTTTATATTCCTTATACCTGACTACATCACTTTGACCACTATATAGTGTTTAAACCAACTTTAATGGCATTGGGATGACCTTAAAAAACCTTGTTTCCCTTGTTCAAAAATGGATTCTCAACCTTTATCTAAAAACCCTAGGCTCAACCTTATTTTAATTGTCCATTGAAATATAACTTATCTCATTGATATATTGACTCATCTCACTCCATTGATTTTGATTTGTATGAATGCCTACAAGTCATTGATTCTCCATTAGTTGAATTCACTATTAACACTTTTCATGCACACATTCGATTTTAATATTATCTAACCCTTTTGACCTATAATCACCATTAGATATGAATTTATGATGCAACATGGACCTTTAGATCAATTGAGACCCATTATTTGAACTCTAACACCTAGTTTATATATCTTAAAATTGACATCCCATAGATCATATTTGACATCCCATAAAATGTATTTAACATCCTATGAATCATCAAATTTAACCATAGATATATATTTATAGTGTCTTTATTTTGATGTTAGCACAAATTTCTTATGTTTTAGGTCTAATTTTGAAAGATTATAACTTAGAGGCACAAAATTTTTAGGAGATGGTCTTGATACTAAAAGGGATGAACCCATTTGATCCACTAGTCCCAAGATCTTTCTAAGTGAGTCTAAAAAATGCTCAAATTTAATGGTCCATTCATTCCCACATGATGTCCTAATGATGGTCTAGTTCATTTGGCTAATTATGGGAAACTTTGAAAAATTTGACTAAGGATCCAAATTTGAACATGCATAACTTCTACCATGATTTAGAAGATGATCTAAAACATAACATAGAAACTATGGACCAAGATGAACAAACCCATATGATAATTTTATCCTAAAACTACCAAATTTGTGAGATATGGCCTCATCAATAAGTTCACTCAATTTTATTTGGGCTCTTTGAAAATTGGATAAGTATGGAAACTTACTAGATTTTGACTGAGAGGGCAAATTTGGATCTTCGTATCTTCTACTATAATTAGGAATATGACCTATAACTTGGCACATATGTTCTTGGTACTAATTTAATAGACCCAAATGATTGATTCTCTTTGAATTATCCATACATGGCAATTATGATGTCAATAAATTGCTTACTTAGAATTTATACCACTAGACCCAAGATGTCTATATGAACACAATGAAGAACCAGATGAATACCAGAAGCTTCCTAAGTCATTCCAAGCACCATTAAAATCCCATAGGGTCTATTTAACATTCTTTATCTACTCATCTATTAGTAACATGATCCATGTTCTAACTACATTGGTCATGATAAAGACCTACCTCTTGCATATATGACTCTAAAATGGTCCCTTAAACACCAAATGATAGAATGACCAAGCTAGACCATGACCAAAAATTTTAATGGCATATTAAATGAAATAATATCAGTTAAAAAATACCTTATAACATTATAAAAAGCCCCTATACAAGGTTCTAACTATAGGGGGTTGATCCATGTTGGCCTGTGGGAAAAGTGATCAACATCTTTGGTGATTTCCCAAGGGTGGTATGCTTATTTTGCCATGATGAGTTGTCTAATCCTATCCATTGGGATATAGAGTCACATGTATATTAGGTTTGACAAAAAAATTCCTTGAACAAATATGAAACATATAAAACAATAGGAACAAAACACAAAGCAAGGAACTAAGCAAAACACATTATGCTTCAAAAGCACTTATTGAGACATAATAGAACAAGAAAGGAAATACACAACTAACCTAATATTTAAAAGATATACCTTTATCTCTCAATAGTAAGGTTTTAAATGTATATCATTTATAGGGATAGGTAGTTCTTCTCCATTCATCCTTGTTAACTAAAAAAGAGTTACTTTATTTACACTTGGTGATGACATACAGTCTGCTCCATAAGGCATCAAATTTGGTATGCCTCCCAAATTTTTCTCCATCTTCATTATATTTCAAGACTATGTCACCTTCTTGAAATGATCTTGGATTTTCCTTCTTGGTCAAAATACCTCTTCATCAATACCTGGTGATGCTCCATGGTTTGATGAGCTTTACCTATAGTCTCTTATAACTCCATTAATTTTGTTAGTCTCACTTCCATTAGAGTGTTATTAAGTAACTTTAGTTGATATTATAACTCTAAGTTAGGCAAATCTTGAGAGATAGACAACTTAAATTCCCTTTCATAGACAAGCACAAAAGGATAATTCCCTATTAACCAATTGGGACTCATCTTATCAACCCATAAGGTTGTATTCAATTTTCCATGCTAAGCTCTTTGGTTATGCTCCAATGTTATCTTGATGATTTTTATTAGGTTCTTACTAGTATATTCAACTAACCCATTAAATTTAGGGTAATAGTCAGATGAAGTGCTCAAGAATACACCATTTCTATTTTCTTAATTAGTTATCCTAACACCTATAAAAATAAGAGAATTATCTGAAATAATAGTATAAGGGGTTATAAACCTTGTTATGATGCTCTCATATAACTCTAATATATTAATATTTTTATCCTCCTTCAATGCTACTACCTTAATCCATCTCATAAAATAGTCAGTTGATGTGAGTATCCATTTATGACTAGCACTTGATGGGGGATTTATCATGACAATGAAATTAAACAATGAAATATTGGTCTACTTGGATATTATTTTGATGAAAAGCTTCAAGATTTTGCTTTCCTACAAAGAAATCACATTGTACAAACCTTCTCACACAAGCATGGAAATCCTTGAATAGGTAGGCCAATAATATCTAGCCCTCATGATCTTGGCAGTTGTGGTTCTTGGAGAAAAATGACCTCCTACTATTTGATCATGGAACTTCTCAAGTAAAAATCTAGACTGGTCATTATAAATGCATCTCAATAAAACACCATTGATGTCCCTCCTTAAATATCACACCATCAACAAGAAAAAAGGGAATATATTTTAATCTAGAATATTTCCTTTGTGATATATTTATATTATTAGGATGCTCACCATTTTGGAGAAATCTAATCATATTCTATGTCCAAATTTGTTGGGGTGATGAACTAGTAGGTTCAAGACACTCGTGGTTGACTAGAGCCTCTTCTTTTGACTCATGAATATCTGAAGCTATATGTTCACAAAGGATTTTACCTATTACCAATTTTTTCACTTTGATATCAACATCATACTCTATTACTTTAGTGATCCACCCTACCCTCTTTTCACTAAGATCTTTGATCAAAATAAACTCCTTGGTACTAGGATGAGAGACCATAACATGAATCTTGTCATTTGACACCATATGTTTGAACTTATTTAGTCCTCTTACAATATCAAGGACTTGTTTCTCCATAAAGGTATACTTGACTTCATAATCTTCTAAACCTTGACTGAATAATGCAATTGGCTACTTCACACCCTCATCATTCTTTTCCATCATCATAGTTGAGATAGTATCAAGGTTGGAAAATTAATAAAACATGAAGGCCCTAGTAAAATAAGGATTCAAAAGGGTAGGAGCTTCTTCAATTGATTTCTTTATGGCTTCAAAACTAGTCTTACCCTCTTTGGCCCAAGAAAAGACTTGGTTCTTCTTGAGCATAGCTGTGATAGGTTTTACTAAAGATGCAAAACCAGGTATGAACCTTTTTGAAAAAGTTATAGTGCCTAATAAACTTTGAATAACTTTCTTATGTAAGGGAAATGATAATCCTAGAATAGCCTCTATTCTCTTAGGATCAATAGTCAAACCATCTTTGGAAATAATATGTCCTAAGAGCTTACCTTCATAAAAAGCAAAGATGCACTTCTTTGGATTAAGAGATACTCCATACTACATGCATCTTTCAAACACTTTCCTTAAGTGTTGCATGTGTTTATTTTCATCCTTATAAAATACTATTATATTATCTAGATAAACTAGTAGCATCTTAGTGATCAAACCTTTTAAGGCCATGTTCATTGCTCTTTGAAAAGTGGCACTGGCATTAGAAAGACCAAAGGGAATTTTACTATAAGAAAACATCCTCCATTTGGTAGTGAAGGTTATATTTAACTAATCATATTAATTTACTAAAATATTATTGTATCCTACATATCCATTTAGAAGGGAAAAAACATTAAGAACCTAAAACCATCTACAAAATCTTCTCCATTGATGGTAGTGGATAATGATCTTTGAGTGATACTCTATTAAGATCTCTAAAGTCTACACAAATCCTTATCTCCCAATTCTTATTTAGAATAGGCATAATAATATATAGCCATGTTGAATGGTTGATGGGGAATATTATCTCAGATTCAAGGAGTTTGGTAATCTCTATCTCCATGAGTTGCTCAACCTTGGGGTTGATGGGTCATTATTTTTGTCTAGCTAATTTAACTCCTAGCTCCAATTCAATGGCATGGTGTGATAGGATAGGATCAAATCCTTTTAGGTCATTATATTCCCAAGCAAAGATATCATGAATCTCTCTACACATCTCAATGAATGATTTATTCTCTAATTTAGAACATACCTTGCCTAGTTTGAGGAGTTTCTCTTTAAAGATCAAGACTCTTTCATAATTATCCTTTTTTGTATATACACTCTTTTTCTCCTTCCTCTTCTAATAATTATAATTAAATATACTTTATAATGTCACCAAACCCTTAGGTATCTTATTAGTCCTTAGTTGCACAATCTGATCGCCTAATTATTCTTAGAGCCTCCTATGATTTCTTGAAGAAAACTCAGCCTCATTTTTTAAGAAGCATAAAATGTGTTTGTCACTATCAAACACTTGCCAAGGCACTTCATTATCAGGTAAAGAAGATTTGATAATTATCTTAATATGATACTACTTTTATTCTTCTTTTATGGTAGTTGGAGACTCAAATTGATCTCTTATGGCCACTAGTCTATCAACATGACTATTCTACTCCTTTGGGACTGAGTGAATATTGAATGCCTTAAATTCTTCAAGAATATCCCATACCTTATGCCTATATGAATTAATCAAAGGGTTCTTGGAAGAAATCACATTACTTACCTGATGCACAACCAATTCACTATCTCCATACACTTAAATGTTATTGATTTCTTTTCTCCTTGTCTATTGAAGGTCGTGAATCAAACCTTCATACGCAGCCACATTACAAGTGTAACTAAAATGAAATATATATGAAGAAAAATAATATTATTTTTATGGAGATACAAACCTAACACTAGCCCCTACACCAAATTTACTTCTTGAATAGTCAAAAAACATATTCCATAGTTTATCATCTTCACCCACTTCCTTTGTGAGTAGAGGTGTCAGTATTCCTTCTTCAAGTATACAATATACTCCTAGATCAGTTTCCTCAATGAGAGCATAAGGATCCTACTCATAATTATTAGTACCATATTCATCAATAAATAAATCTATAATTCCCTCAAGCTTGGAGAAAGTGCCATCATCTAGAACAAAATCTTTTTCTTCTTGAAAAACATAATTTAAATTAGAACTTGTCTCAATGTAAGGCTAAATATGAAACGTTGCAAGAGGTTGTGTAATAATTTTAAAATTGGTCATTTATATTATTATAAATGTGAATAAATACTAATTATTTGAGAGATAGACACCTATTTTGGTTGTGAATTCCATTGAGAGGTAGATTGCAAAGTGGGATGGGAGATAAACCATAATTATGTCTTACAAGATAGGAAAATTGAGACAACCATGTAAGAAAGCCTTCAAGAATTTTATCATCCCTAATATCCTAATAGGTGTACCATACAATTGAAGTAACCCTTTCCTATGTGGCTCATATTTCAGGCCTAACTTGTTAACTAATATTTGGGCATGATAAAAGTAGAAGCTCCACTATCAACTATGTAGTTATGTACCAATTTTTCACCTATAATGAGGGTGAGGTAAAATTGTGGAGGTTTATTAGCTTTATTGGATGGTTAAATAATGTAAATAAGATAGTTTTTAATAGTAACATGGCCATGACTTTGATTTGAGGTTGAGACACTAGCAGGGATAGTGGATAACTACTTTTGTATGAGCTATTTTTTACCAGGCATATGAAGGACATCCCAAAGAGAAATGGATGTCTTAGTTTTATTAAAAGAATATACATTTTTTAAATAATACATACCTACTTTATCTTAGGATTTTATATGTATATAATTACTTTAAACTTGAAAAATAGGGGTAGACTTTGCCATATTTTGACTTATTGAAGGTGAAAAAACATTTAGAACTTCCATAGAAGCCTTTAAAACTATCACACTTGTAGTTATGTCTTGTTGCCTTGGAGGAGGATTGGATAATACTGTGGGTATGTTTCTTTCACCTTCTAGATCCTTAATCTTGGCCCTTGTATTTTCTATAATAGAGGCTCCTTGGTTTAGCATAAAAGTGTTTTCAACTAGAAAATTGGTGATCTCTCCTTGAGGTTGTCAACCCCCATTAACTTGCATCATTACCTCATCCACATTTTATAGGAGGGGAGTAATAACCCATTGAGACACCAGAGCTTGTTCTCCATTTTGATTGGCATCCATGAATTGGCATTTATACCAATCTTCTCCCTGTACCAAATTGCTATGAGTTGGTACTATCTCATTTGTATTGGTGGAAGAGTTAGGATTGTATGCATTAGTATGCCTTTTGGGACTAGGCTAACATTGGCCTCTTCTTCTTCCATATTTTTAACCTTATTATTAATGATAGGGGTAAGGATTTTTATAGGCACCTTTTTACATATTAGCTTATCTATTTTGAGTCTATAAGGTTAGGAACTTTGCTTTCCAATGAACATTATTTTTTGCTTTCCTATTATCACTTGGATTTGAACCTTTTAAGGAGATTTATCAACTCTCCTCATCTAAGTGGCACAATTGAAACACCTCTAGGCTATGGGTAACCTAATAATGAGGTAAATCTCTAGATAGGGATAGATCCCTTGATGTACCACTTTTGGATCACTACTACACCTATGATTGTAAGGAAAAAGGAGAGAAAACTGAAATTAAACTACCCTAAAGGAGCTGATACACCAAATTTATTAATGACTACCAACTAGTTACATGTCACACATGAGACCAAGGGACTAACTAAACATACGCTTCTCTAATCTGAATCTTCTCACATCAGTATTTCATTATGAGGTTATGATGAATGTTTAGGCTAGGAGGACTAGACAAGAGTCCAATAATGGCACCATTTGAATAGGCTAACTCACTCAACCTTGGCACTTCATATAACACTTCACATGACCTACAATAAGAATATTTCAAGCTACAAATAGGTGTGAGAATGAGATAACAATGGTAAAAAAACAATAGTCATCACTAACCAAGATCAATAATTCAAGTTAATGCACTATGAATAGTCATGAAAGAGGAAAAATTATTAGTCTTTATAGATCCATGGTATGCAAATTAGTAGGGCTTCACCATACTCAGGTGGAGCATATTTTACAAATGCCAAAATTACTATTTTTTATAGAACTTGAGAGATATAAGATAAGAGAGAATTCCAAAGGTCATAAGGACACTTGTCAAGATGAGAAAATGAGTTACATGTGCATGATAAGGGAATGCAAAATTGATCAGGCAAGGTCAAGAAGCACAAGTGTCACCCCAATCCATGAAACTCTTGAAATGTGGTGTAGGAGTTATCATTATGCACAAAGAAATTACCTTCATCATTCACCCATATTTTAACATCCCAAAAATAAAAATGGATAGGTATAATTATTTGAATAATATGGAAGAGTTGTAAACATGCTTCTCCATGCATTGGTTGGATTCCCAATCATTTAGAATCTTTTGGAATTTAGCCATCATTGTCTATAGTTAAATAAACTCCTCTTTCACACACATTACACACTTAGCCTCCAAAAGGGCATTATTTTTTCACAAAAATTCATACAATGGATTTTATGACACTTGGAAATACTCTCTATGGCCTATGATAAATTAGGCACACATTAAAATTAGTTTACTTGAAGTTTTTCACCCTTCTCACTACCATGTTCACTATGCCAATTTAGAATGGTTGAGATGAGAGATTTTTTAGGAATAATTATGATTTGTTATGAATCATTATATTAACATGGGGAGTTATATTAAGTCTCAATATTCCTTACAAATTTTATTTCATCTCTTAAAACCTCCTAAAACTTGGACAATACACAAAATAATAAAAAAATACCCCCTTTTATACTCGATCCATAAAATTCCATATAGATAATCCTAATGGTAGGGAGATACTGATTATTCTACAACATTCAATCATTTTTCTAGGAAAACTATGCCATTTTGGTGCATTACCTCTTTCATTTCCTTCATCAGGTCTAGAATCAGGGTTTACAAGGGTTTTAGGTAGTTTTAGGCTCTTAAGATTTGTTCATGAAGATTTGAAATTGGAAATACTAACCAATTCAACAAATAAAATATTTATGACACTTTTCAATAGTAAAAACATCTTAGATCTCCATGTAAATATTCAGAGGAGATGCAAGCACTCAAAGTTT
The DNA here is from genome assembly GCA_037957365.1 of Torreya grandis. Taxonomy (NCBI): domain Eukaryota; kingdom Viridiplantae; phylum Streptophyta; class Pinopsida; order Cupressales; family Taxaceae; genus Torreya; species Torreya grandis. Next base: position 2,773,288 of record JARHVA010001039.1, on the reverse strand, counting down.
CCCTATCGATCTCTTTTCCTCATTCCCATAGACCTAATGTTATCTCTAAGACAAAAGTGGCTCTCCATGTGGTTATTATACAAGGTGAAAGTCTAAACACATTTTAAATTACCCCATAGACATGATAAAATATATTGTAATTCTCTCAAGCAGTTAGATTTGAGATTGACTTACCATTTGGATTTTAAGCCTAACCATGCCTAATAGGCTTGCCTACAAATTTGAGGGTCTAGGCCATATTAGCTTGATTTATCCATATATTATATGTTTCTAGGTTTTTATTTTATGTTTTTCAACTCCACATGCCTCTTTTCAAGGTCCAACCAGCCCATAGCTCACCTGACCATTGCCATTCTCAAAAATTGTAAGGTTTGTGCATAAGGGGAATACCCTATATTCAAGACAAAAAGAGGGAAATTCCAATATTATCTTAGAAAAAATTAATATTTTATGGTATTATAAAAGTGTTTATGAAGTTTCACATAAAAATTTATCATTTTATCACGTCATTAGAGCTTCTAATTCATTCAAAATCTAAGATTATAGGTAAGTAGACTATGCATAGTGTTTCTTGGTATGGACTATGTGTTTCCTAATTAGACCCTTCTCTCTAATTTTTTTATATTTTAAATATCCTATGGATACCCTCATGATAAATATTAATTTTATTCAAGTCTTTTCATCACTTCAAATATTTACATACTCCTTCCTTGGTCTTGAACTCTTAAGACTATATGTATAAATTCCTGACTATATTTCTTGTTTTGGAGGGTACCCTACATATTCTTAACTTAGACTAAATTTTCATAGGATTATTTACAATATAATATGGTCATTAAAAATATTTTATGATCCATTTTACTAGTTTTTATGTAATACAAGCATCACAACATCAATCTTTAGCTCACTATTGCATATAGCCAAACACAATCAACTATGTTGGAATGAGTAAGGTCATGTAGGTATTAATTTCTCTTAAAATAGGTTTCACATCCCATTTGGATGCTATGATTCATTTTAAATAATCTTATATTATCCAAATTTGATATTTCCATGATTAATTCCACTTCATGAATGGTGTAAGAGCTAAAGTCTATTGTAGGTGAATGTCCATAAAGGCAGGGACACATGTAGGTGTGTATGGGAACCAAAACATAGTATATATTTATCCTTGAGTATATTTTAGATCATAAATACTCATTTAAACTATTTGGAAACATTAAAATATGGTGACATATTCTATTTTTCAACTTTGGGTGAAAAAGGTCTCTTTTGGATCAAAATCTTATAGATAATACTAACTGAGTTTAGTGCATAAAAATGCAACTTTTGACTTCTCAATAACCAACCTCCACTAGTAATATTCCCTTAAATACTTGAATATATCTTGTCATGTATGGATGATACAAGGTTTAGTCATTTAGATACACCAAATCTCATAGAAACCTTGTAACATAACCTTGATAAAAAGCCTTAAACCTCTATTTTGTGCTTTTGGGGATTTGATCCCTCAACACAATCATTACTTATTATAAAATGGTTTACACCCCAATTTTCCCATTTTACACCTCAATTAGGTATATCATGATCAACCCACATGATAGGATTTGAAAGGAAGATTTACCATGATTCAAATTTCCATATAATTACCTTCAAGGCTTTGTGATGTCACTTATAGGTGAACATTTTCACATACAGGTAGTGATTGCAAATTTGGAAAATGATAAATAGATACATGTTGGTGATAAATAATATGACCTCACAAAGATTTATAATTTAATCTCAACACTCTACAATATTGAAACACCTATCAATACTTCCCTTTCAACATGACATCCTCTAGAGGGCACCTATAGGTGTACTTGAGTTGTATGCAGGCTATGAACCTAAAATGATCGATGTACTAAGGGGACTAGATTTATAGTTAATTAATCTCTTCCTCAAAGTCTGTTCATGAAACATCATGATATCTCATATATTTGGATAATTTCATTCATCTTTCTTTGATGTCTTTACTTCGTATAGGCACTTAAAGGTGCATATATCTAATCTATGGATGTGTGTATGACTAAGGTACAAGAACAGTCATTTATTATGACAAGTGGAGGATCTTATTTTATTATATTTATATGATAATATGTTTAATATCATGATATATTTTTTATCCTTCCATGAATCATGTAAAATAGGTCTATACATGTGACTCCCTGTGACTAAAAGTTAGAATAAGTAAGGAGTTGACTGTGAGTAGAAAGAATGAAAGTTGATCAAAGCATGGTGTGATGAAACCAATCATGAAATGAGGGAAATATTATGGAATTGGGACATGTGAAACATCATATTCCATATACATAAGACCTCTGTAGAGAGCCAACATTCTGTAAATAAGGAAAACTTTGACTAAGACCTCACATGGTGACACCTTCCTACAACACGAGATGACTTGCTCATGAAAAAATCATGAAACATAAAACCAAGTATTAATATAATTTTATAAGATATAAAACATCATATGGAGTCAACATCATCAACTATATTGTATGGACCTATCCAAAATAGAGCAAAACTTATAGGGTGGAGAAAATAGTGAGTAGAAAAACATAGTCAACTTAATAGAGATGATTCTTAAATCACAATTAATAAATATTTAAATTAGTATTATGAAAATGAATCTATATAATTTTAATTGTACCCCATAAAGGTGTTTTGTCTGAAACCTCCTCAACTAGTCATACCAAGTATAAAACTATTGATCAGTTTTGTGTGTCTAAAAGGGTGATTAAAGATAATTTTGTACCTTTTTAGCACTTCCAAAGCAAGTTAAGCATTAAAATGAGTTTTAGGAAGCTTAAGATCCATTACATGACCTTATCCCATGCGTCATTCTCTTTCTTAGGTCATATAAGTGCCAAACTCTTCCCTTTTTAGTTGATTTTTTTTTTTAATTTAGATAACCTATAAATTTTAGATGGAGCTAACATTCCTAATAGGGAATCTAACCTCTTGGATGTTTAAAGGAAAAATAAGACACTTTGACACCTTTAAAATTGTTTCACTTACATTTATGACCCCAAATGGCTCCTAAGTGACCCCAAATGACATATAGATAAATTAGACTATGATCAAGGCTAAACTGGCATTAGATTACATCAAAATATTTATAATACACCCTATTACATAATACTATTCCCCTAAAACACCTAAAAATTAATTTTTTACCTATAAGGGTCCCAATTTGACCTATAGGGTCAAATTGGGTCAATAAATTGGTGACTCATAGGGGTAGCATGCTTGCTATGGTAAAGATCAATAGCCTTATCAGTCTATTGGGCGTAGGGAATCATCTAGAGTTTAAAACACAACAAGAGGACTTTGACCATTGACAACAAGCTTTGATCAAGACAAGATGAACTAACTACCTCAACCACACAAATTGAAGGATATACACAAAACATAGTGAACAAACTAATGAGACACACACATGTGTGCTCAAAACACTTAGGTACATTAGAAAAACTCACCACTATGTAAAAATAACAATTAAGCATAACTCCCTTTCTAGGATCAAAACAAAATTTATTTGCATCTCTTTCTTCATGAGATGAATCATAGTTCCAAGAATGTTTCTCTTTGGATTGAATACTTGATACATCAGACCTATTTCATGGCACTTCACTTGTTATGCTCTCAAGTAGACCATCTTCAAATAGGTCTCCAATGTAATTATATTCCTCTTAGCCTTATACACATACCTCATATTGATGTCCATTCTTCATCTCAAGATCAACTTGCGTCTTCTTTGTAGGCATGGTTTCAAGAGGAGTAGTTTCTTGTCCCATGTAATATTGAGGCCAATAGAAGCTTGTTTTGACCTTCAAAGGCTGAGGTTAAATTTTCTCTAGCTCATCTATGACATTTTGAAAAATGTCATCTTGCTTTTCCATCACTTGCAATCAACTCTAAGGAATTTGTAGACCCCTTAAGAGACTCAAACTCATTTTAAATACTTAAAAACTTCTACCAAAAGTCTTCATCTTCTCTTTTATCAGCATCATGAAAGGGAAAAATAAGAGAAACTCTTTCATCCTCTTCATTAGAATCCAAAAGGACCTCATTCATGATTTCTTCTTTGACATAAGGAAGGCATTCTTCATTATCAACACAATAAGAAGACTCAACATAAGGACTCACCTCTTCTTCAACATTTAGGAACTCTTGAGGTCTCTCAAGTTATATCTCAACTACCATAGCCTGACTTTGCTTCTTAAGGATTGCAAGATCTTCAATCTCCTCCTTGGTGATGCCAAGACTAGGCATCTTGAAATCAAGTGACTTAGCCCAATGAGGCTATCGAGGAACTATATTTTCCTCAAGAAAAAGTTATAAATTATTATTATCCAAATAATCCTATTTAGGTTCCCATATCATAGGTACATCAAGGAAAATAGTGATGGGGTGAGGAAAAGATGAAATAGTTGGTGGAGGTGGAACATAAGACTAAAAATCAGATTGAGAATGAATTGTAAGGGATCCATTTGGAAGCTCATGAGGAAGGGGAGGCAAACATGAAGATAAAATAACATATTTTTCTTCATTCCATTTAAAAATCTCTTTATTTAAATCTTATTTAGATTAATGGATCTCTTTAAGAAGGTTATATGGGGTGTGTTTAAGCACAAGATCTTCTTTTGGCTCTAAACCTTTCATCACACCTTAACTCAAAAATTTCATTCACAACTCTAACTCTTCAATTTACTTGGCTAGGTTATCTTGGAAAATTATCTCTTGAATTTGATAGGCATATCCATGAGGATAATAAGTACAAGAGGTCTAACATGGAGCACAAGAGGTATCTTGAGGAAGGGTGAGAGGGACTTGTATAAGATCAAGCTCATTCTTAACTTCACACTCTATATCAATGATTTTATCCTATTCCTTTCCCCATGATTCCACTACCTTATTCTAGCTTAGGATTATAGGATTTTGAGTCTCTTCTTGAGGAAGTGATGCAATTTGAGGAGTGGATGAAGTTTTCAAGAAACTTGAAATCTCCTTAGGCTTGGATTCTCCACCTCGTCTCTAACTTGGAATTTCTTACCTAAAAGTCTTTTTTTGAGATGGGGATGGAATGGGAGATGGAAATGAGGGCTTAGATTCCAATTAATATAATAATATCATGGAATGATTTATATGCTTATTGGTTAACTCAATTTTACTATCAAGTTTTGCTTCAAAAACAAGGTTTTTCTTTCCAACTTTCTCTTCCAACTGATTAGGAGAAATATGACTTTGATAAACTTGATTGAGTTCAGGCTAGGATTACTATACAAGAGGCTAAGAATGGAATGATTTAAATATGATAACTCACTCAACCTTGAAAATTCATAGAAAAATTCTCATGACCTACAAGAAGAATCTTTCAAGCTATAAATAGGTGTGATAATGAGACAAGAATACTAACAAGATAATAATCATCACTAAGAAAGATCAATAATTCAAGTGAAAAAACTATGAATAATCATATAATAGGTAAATTAGTATTTTTATTTATCCATGATATGAAAATTATCAAATATTTACCATACTCAAGTGGAGCATATTTTAGAAAGGCCAAAATGGCTAGTTTTTATAGACCTTGAGATAGATAAGAGAAGAGAGAATTTAAAAAGGTCACAAGGACACTTTTAAATTTGAGAAATTGAGTTACAATTTCATGATAATGGAATGAAAAAATGATCATTAAAGGTTAGGAAGCACAAGTGTCACCCCAAGTAATGAAACTCTTGAAATGTGGTATAGGAGTTCTCATTTTACACAAGGAAACTACCTTCATCATTCACCCCTATTTGAACATCCCAAAACTAGACATGGATAGGTATAATGATTTTAATAATAGTTAAGGGTTGAATACATACTTATTTAGTCATTGTTTTCATTCCTAATCTTTGGGAATCTTTTGGAAGTGAGCCATCACTACCTATAGTCAAAGAAACTCTTATTTCACACACCTTGCACACTTATATTCAAAAAAGACATCAATTTTCCATGAAAATTCATAAAAGGGACTGGATGGCACTTGAGAATACCCTCCATGCCCATTATAGGCATTATGAACACCTTAAAATTATTTTACTTGAAGCTTTTCACCCTTCTCACTAATATGTTCACTATGCCAATTCAGACTAGCTAAAATGAGAGCTCTAGTAGTCACACTTAGGAGTTGTTATGAAGCATAAAATTAACAATTGGAGTTATCTTAATTCTCAATATTCCTTCCAAAGTTGATTTCATCTCTTGAAACCTCTTAGAACCTATACAATACAAAAAACAATAAAAAATACCCTATTTTTTACTCCATCTGTACTATTCCATATAAATCATCTTGATGGTGGGGGGCTTGACTAAATTTTATACAATTTCCAAACATTTTTCTATAAAAACTATTACATTTTGGTGTATTATCTCTTTCATTTCCTTCATTAGGTATAGAATCAGGTTTACAAGGGTTTTAGATAGTTTTAGACTCTTAATTTTTGTTCATGAAGATTGGACATTAGAACTACTAACTAATTCCACAAATTCAAAGTTCAAGACCCTTTTCAACACCTTCAAAGGTCTTGTATCTCCATTTAAAGCTTTAGAGGAGATGCAAGCACTCAAAGTTGCCCTATCAAGCTTTTTCCCTCATTCCCACATGCCTAATGTTATCTCTAAGCCAAAACTGGCTCTCCATATGGTTCTTATGCAATGTAAAATATTTAACACATTTTAATTGACCCCATATATATGGTACAATCTATTGGAATTATCTCAATTAGTTATATTTGAGATTAACCTACCCTTTAGATTCTAAGTCTAACCATGACTAGTAGGCCTATATGAAAGTTTGAGGGTCTATGACATCCTATTGGGATTCCTCACTTTATGATATGTTTCCATTTTTTACCTAGATGTGTTTCAACTCCAAAACCTCTTTACAAGGTTCAACTATCCCCTAATGCAACTGACCATTGCCGTTCTAAAAAACTATAGGGTTTGTGCATAAGGGGAGTACCCTCTATCTAAAACAAGAAAGGGAACTTACCCTCTTCTCTTAGACCAAATGAATATTTTATAGTCGTATAAAAGCAGGACATCCCACAAAAAAAAATCATCCTTTGATTAGGTCATTAGACCTTCTAATTCATTCAAAATCCAAGACAAACTATAGGTAAGCAGACTATGCACAATGTTTCTTGGTATGAACTATGTGTTTCCTAATTAAAACCTTCTCTCTATTTTTTTATATTTTAAAGATCCTATGGAGACCCTCATGGTCATGATTAAATTGATTCAATTATGTTCATTACTTCAAATCTTTGAGTACTCCTTCCCATACCTTTAACTCTCAAGATTGTATGTACAAATTCTTGACTGTATTTCTTATTTCAGAGGGTATTGTATATACATAATATTTTTAAATTTTGTTGATTAATAACACTTTACATATTACAAGAAACTATTGAGACTAAATATATCTAAGTGCACACCATAAAGGGTACACTAGGAAAGGGGTGGGTAGACCTTTGGTTCTTCACAGGATTGTCATCCCTTTTTGCCATATTATTACCAATCCAACTAGTTCCTATAACCTTTCCCTAAGTTTTGTCTCCTCCTTTGCACAGTATTCTAATATTTTTCCACTTTTCATCCTTAATTTCCTTGGTCGTTATCTTTTTGACTTGTTTAACATACTAGGTCAACATAGATGACCTAGTACTATTTATGGACATTTTAGCACTTTTGGTTTGTTAGCCTACTAGCAAACCTAGCATAAACCTAGTGAGTCAGCCTGAAAACATGCTAGGTCAACTAGGTCAACCTAGAATAGATGATGTTGTTGAATGTTTTTAGGGTAATTTATGCCTATATACAAGGTCATTTTATTCATTATTATAATATGTAATCAATAGTTATTATTCGCTTGCGCTTCTTCACAATCTGCTCTTCCATCATTCTACGTGAGGAGACTTAGCTTAGGTTTCTTATTTTGGAGAATCTAGTCTTTTGGATAGGTATTGGATGATTTATCATAAAAAATGATCCTTAGGAACCACAAAAACCTCTTTCAAAGCCCCTTTGGCCAAGGGAGAAATTAAGTCTTGACAGGTTCACATTCAGGTAAGTATATTCTAACTTTGTTATCCTCTCTTTTAGAAGATAAAAGTAGCATAAGTGGTGGCTCGAATAATATTACTCTTCATATTCCATGTATTGTAATGTTACTCATAATTACATTATTTCAATTTCCCTATACATGTTTTGATTGCTTTGATTTACTAAATCCCACTTTATGCCACAATCTTTGGTGTGCACTAGATTAGATTTACTTCTCTTATTATTAAATTAGTGAAATATTAAATAATATGACTCTTTTAGGGTTGTTATGTGATTGTGTTAGACTATAGGATTTATAACCCTATCTCACACAATATGTTATTAAAATGGATCCCCTAATCAATTCTATAAAATATTCACTTTGGTCATGCTCCCGCTTAACAATTATATGCCCCCAATCAGAAGTGTAGGTGTGCTCTATCCCATCAGATCCAGGATTGATTTATAGACATGATGCATTTTTGATTGAATACATTCTAGTGAACCCATTATGAATCAAAACCTTGTAGGATTTATTTCACTTATTTAATTTCTACTCATCATTATTTTTATCTTATCTTTACTATGTTGGATCAAACCTATCAACCCAATTATTTATCTTTATGTGTAGGTTTTTAGGAATAGGTAAACCCAGTACAGGTTTTGAAACTTGTAAAATTCTATTCAGACAACTAGATTGACTAGATTCACCTAGTGCAAGTTTTTTCCAATTTTAAAACTCCTTATTCAACCTAATAGGTTGACTAGGTTGACCTAGTGCATTTTTTGCACTTTTTAGCAAGTTCCTATATTTCTTGATCAACCAACTCAACCTAGTTTGTAGGTTTTTGATAATTTTCTCCAAGGTTCTTGATAAAAAATATTCTCCTTTTCATCTCTAAACAATTCAAGTGATTTTATATTTATTTATGTATTTATATTTCTATAATTTCCTTTCATGTTTTTTAGTATTTAAAACTACCCCTACATAGTCAACTAGGTCAACCCTATGGACCTAGTTCTGTGTTCCATATTTTCTGAAATAACTAGGTTGAATGAATGACCTAGTTCACTTTTAGAATTTGCTTCCATAGTATAGGTTAAACCCTATTCTATATAATTTTCCATATAATTTCTCATCTATACCTTATTTCAAATTTGGAATTAACCATATATATTAATCACATCTTTCTTTTCAGTTGTTTGCATGCCTTAAATAGCTCACATAGTCTAATTAGGGGGATTTTAATTAATAATTTAGTTGAAATATTTCTATTCTTTTGTACACATGGCCAAAACACATAAATATCAACAAGGTTTTAAAAATTTGACTACCCAAGCCAATCTACTTGGATTTCATCACCAAGGGGGAAGCCGACTTGATGCTCTAGTCAAGTATAAAGCATACTTAATGGTATATTTTGGCTAAGCACCTGTTACACTTATTGTTGCAGTATATGAAGTAAGGGGGTAGGCCTTGATACCAATCCTATATCATTACCACTATAGTCTTTTTCATCCTAAACTTACATAAAACTATCCATAGATTGTTATCTAGTACCTTGCTTATAGATAATCTCCCTTTACACTAAAAAATCATTCTTAATAATATAATCAACATTCTAGGTTGACCAAGTAGTTAGATTTACTTTAGAGTTGTTTTCTTTCTCTTTGATCAATTATGTGTGCAAAATCTTGTATTATCTACTATTAGTACAAGATTTTGCTTTATGTGCATCAATTGAATTAGCCAACGTCAATTTAGTTTAATATGTTTCTTTTTTACACTTACTTTCTTAGATTAGCTATAAATTGTCTTATTGTATTTCCAAGATTTTTATCAATCTTTTCCTCTTCCTTGTTCACTATACTAGGTCAACCTGATCGACCTCATATTTTTTTGGCTTTTATGAATTATAATGGGTCAACCTAGTCAACCTAGTATAGTCTGTGAGCCCTATTTCCTACATTTTGATTGACCTAGTTTTATTTCTTGCTTTTCTTATTTTTCAATCTAATTTCTTATTTATATAGTTTTACATCTTATTTATCTCTCTTCAGTCAAAATGAGGTATCCTATTATGATATTTTTGGATAACCTAAATCCATTTAGATACTATATGGGATGTTCATTCCTCTCTCTCTTTTCATCTCAAGAGAACCATCACTCTTGGGGCACTTCTTCTCCTCCTTGATTTATGAATTGTAACATGGTGAAAATAACACCTTAAGATGAATTCGATGAATCTAATCCTTTCCATTGTTATCAAGACACTTCTAAGAATATCCAAACCAATGTGAAAGTGATTGATATAAATCTATTTAAAAATCCCACTAATAAACCTCCTTCTAATAATCCTCCCCTTAGCACTAATTTGGAGAGTGCTCCAACTAACACTAACTCACCTCCCAATACAACCCAAATCTTAGCTCAAGTCATTCAACAAATGAACATCATGAAAAACTCTAATACCAACCAGATGATGCAACTTCAATAACATTTAATAAACATTACTAATTAACCTCTAACTATTCATCCTCAAGCTAATCCTAATTATATTCCTCCACCTCTTAGGGATGCCTCAAGTAATGTTATTCCTCAACCCATAATTAATAATAAGATGCTTCAAACCATTCAAAATGAGCCTTTATCTCCTTTCATTATATCCATTGATAGTGGTAACATAACTCCAAGTATCAAATATTATGGGACTAAAGACCCTACTTCATTCCTCAAATCCTTTGGAAACCTTTACAAAGAGTGGATCCAAACTAATAAATTTGACAAAACAAAGCTATTATTCAAAACTTTCACTGGTGATGTATTAGAATGGTATAATCAACCTCCTCAACATTCTATTTAGCAACTTGAATATTTAGTCATCCTTTGGTTAAAGAGTTTCAACATAATGATATTCCTAAAAATTGTCTTATTCACTTCATAAATGCTAAAAAAACTCCCAATGAATCGGCTCATGACTTTATTAAAATATGGAAATATTTAGCTCATAAATTTGATCATAATATGACTGATGATAATTTATTCAAACTCTTTATTACTGATTTGACTCCCACTCTTTAAAATAAGGTTTGAACCTTTGATCCTCAAACTCTTAATTAATCTCTTCACAAAGATAAGCATTAAGACTTTATTATGAAGCAATTTGAACTCAATCATAAACTTCTTAAAGGATATTTTCAAACATCTAATTCTATCACTAGTAATACTTCCCAAACCAAACCTAAAGTTTCCAAATCTAATTTTCCTTTACCATCTCATACACCTCTTTTGGTCTAATAAATGAAATAATTTTTACCACCCTCAAAACCTTTCATTTATCCCAATGCTTCTCCTAAGTGGTATGATCCCCATCTATTCTATTAGTTCCATGCCGACATTGGGAATTATCATGAATCTTGTAGAGGGATCACTAAGTATGTTATTTCTTATATTCTTGGTGACTCATTCAACCATAAGACTATGGTAAAACTCCATCATCAAGAGTATGTTGTCACATCTTAAAATTAACAAAAATTTAAAGCCTCTACTACTAATAATCCAAAATCTTCTTCAAACAATAATCAATCAAGTGTCAAGGATTTTTTTGCCATTGATGTTGATTATGACCTATATTATAAAAAATCTCAATATGTCAATGATGATATGTTTAATTATCATCATAAAATATCTCACAAAGGTCCTATTACCAATCCCAAGAAACCATTTTTAGAAGAATAATTGTTTAAATATATCACTAACACTCATGATGATTTAGAAGCATCTGAGGAACAACTTCCTCCTTCCAATCCTCTCACCACATATATACCTCCTAAATCTAATTTTCCTTCTAAACCTGATGTTGGTTCTTCTAAATCACATTAGAACTTTCTTAAAGAACACAACTCTATGCCTTGTAAGATTCCTCTTATGGATTTGGTTTGCACTTCACCTTATCATCATAAATTTATTATACAACTTCAAGAAATTGAAGATCCATGTTCCATAGATGAAGAATGACCCTTTATTGATTCTAAACCAACTAATGTCAATACCATTGAGACTATGTGTCCTTCTTCTAAGCCTCCCATTAAATTTCTTCAAGATGACATGATCAATGATGAAATTCTTTTTTTCACCAATGATTTTCCTTTATTTATCAAAGTAGCCATTCATACCACCCTTATACAACAATTTCTAGTTGATAAAGGTTCTAGTATTAATGTCACATCCTTATGGCTCATTCAACAACTTGGTTATAATAAAGATCATCTTAAACAAACCAATCTTACTTGTCATGGATTTGACAATGATAATCAAAATCCTATTGGTTGCATTTGGATTCCATTGAAAATTTAACCTAAGACTATCAAAACCAAGCTTATGGTCCTTGATCTTCCTTTATTCTATAACATTCTTCTTGGTCATCTAAGGACCCATCAGATGAGGGCCATCACCTCTTCTGTTAGTTAATGTATTAAATTATTACATAAAAAAAAATGTTACATATATGAATCTGATCACAACCCATGGAACATCTAGCTTCCTAATCCTAAGCCTCAATATCAAATTCCTAAAATTTCTAAAATCTATAGTGCTCTTTTACCTAAGTTCATCAACATGAATCCTGATCTTAAAATTAATCTTATAAATTGTAATGATGATGAACCTAATGAGTTTTAATACACTTGAAATACTAACAATCTACCTCCATATATTATGGATTGGATTCCTCCTCCTCTCTCACCCTAAGATTGTATTGTTCCTATCATAGATGAGATTACCAATTTTCCCCCTCCATACAATGCCCAGGAGCCATCTTTACCTAAAGATACCTTATCTTATAATGATTTTAGAGTGGTTAAATTATTAAAATATCCTCTCACCATGTCCCCTCATATATTTATCAACATTATGATTTCACCTTCTAAAAATCCCATTGATTCTCAAGCATGTATGATTTCTCTAACATATGATGATAACTATATCATGGCCCAAGATCAATCTAGAGACTTGGAAGTCCATCACTATTAAAATATTTTACCCTAAATTCGTTCCTTTAACCAAGATATACATACCATATCTACAAATCATGATTTAGATCCTGAGGGTCATGTACCTCCTACCAATTCTGTACTTATCAATACTCCTTGGGTGGTACTTATACCTTATGAACCTATAGACATTCCTAAATCTTCTCTACCTCCTATGGATCATATCATTTCTTTATATTCTTTTCCTATCATTAAATCTATCAATAATCCCATCTCTTTTACTCCATCCTCTTCATCTACTTTCAAAATTACATTAGATTCCAAGGCAACCAATATCTATTAGATTCATTCTGAATATGATCACCATGGTAATAAAATTCTATATCTTGAAGTAGATGTTGAATATTATGGTCCTATTCCTACCTTTCCTAGTGATGAATATATTCTTGAATTACTTCATGCTTGAGAAACTCAAATTCATTGATAGCATCATAAACTTGAAAATTTAAAGAATAAAACCCCTTGATTTATTGATTTTATTACTAGCATTAATCCCCAAACAAATCCAATTTCAGCCTTACCTAACACACCTTACCATTTTCAAGATGGTAATGCCATGCTTATCAAAGAAATAATTCCTATATACTGTGGTAATCCATCTTGTCCTTAACCAATCATGATTTCTTGAGAACTCTCACCAACTAAGAATGATAACTTTAGCTTATTCTTTGATAAATATAAAGAGGCATTCACTTGGTCTTACCAAGACATGCCTGGCATTGATCTGACCCTAGTATTGTGTTTCATAACATCATCAATTATCTTGATTCTAATCTAGTGTGTCAAAATCAAAAATAAATCCCACCTAAAGTAACTAATCTATGTCATAAGGAAATCAAAAATTTTCTAAATGCTAAATTCATTAAACTAGTGGACTATCCTGAATGGGTTTCTAACATTATTCCCATTCAAAAATAAGGTCACTATGGTCATCCATATTTGTATTTATTTCTATAACCTTAATATTGATTTTCCTAAGGATAACTTACCCTTGCCTTTAGTATATACCATCATTGATTCTACAACTAGTTATAAAATGTTAATAGCTTATGGATGGCTTCTCAGGATACAATCAACATCACATCACCTTTGAGGACCAACATAAGACTGATTTCACCATGGAATGGGGCACCTATTATTATGTCAAAATTCCCTTTAGCCTCAAAAATGTTGAAGCTACATTTGAACATGCTATGACTAAAATATTTCATGATCTCATCCATAAAATTATTGAAACTTATGTTGATGATCTTATTGCTAAATCCAAACATCTTAAGAACCATCTTTTTGATCTTGTTATCATCTTTAACCATCTCATTAGATACAATGTTAGACTTAATCCTTTTAAATGTGTTTTAGAGTCACATCCAAAAAAAATTTAGGATTCTTAATCTCTCTCCATGACATCGATGCTGACCCATCCTAAATTAGTGTTATTATTAACATGCCAATTCCTTGATCTATTCTTGATATTTGAACTTATTTAGGAAAACTTGGGGTAATTAGGTGATTTATCATTGAAATGGATTATTGTATTTACTTTATCAATTCCATTCTCAAGAAAGGTACATATTTAGAATACATGAATCCATGTTAAAAAATCTTTGATAATATGAAAGAATCATTACTTCATCCACCTACACTTTGTCCACCTTTCAATGATAAACCATTATTTCTATGTACTTCTTTCACACCTATTTCAATTGGGGCAATGTTTTTCCAACAAGATGATACATGAATAAAGTATGCTATTTACTGCATTAACCAAGGCCTCCTTGACTATGAGACACTCTATACCAAAGTTGAGTTTGATTTCCTTGTTATCTATTTTGAAATTGAAAAGCTTCATCATTATATGCTATATTAAACTACATATTTCATCATTCATTCTGACCAGTTTCATTATTTCTTCTCCAAATCCTTTCTTTATAGAGATAGAACTGGCAAATGGATGGTCTTACTTATGGAGTTTAATCTCTACATTGTCACAAAAAAATATGTTAAAGGGAAAGTCATAGCCAACCAACTTACTATAGCTCCTATTTGGCTATTTATTTGATTCAAGATGATGTTTTTGATGGCAATATCATTTTTATTAAAGGTCTTAATCAATCTATATCCCTTAAAAACTATTTCCATAGCTTTACCATTGATCTTGAATCTAATAATCTTGAATAATCTTCCCCTCACTCTATTAATACTAAATCAAAGGTAGTTATCAAGGATCTCCTTGAAATTAATGTTGAATTGCATGAAGATACTTGGACCTTCCACTTTGATGGTATTAAATGCCTTCAAATAGCTAAGGCATGTTGCATTCTCACTATTCCTCTTGGTAAAAGTATTCCTTTTTCCTTTCACTTTACCTTTGATGTCACCAAAAATATGGTTGAATGCAAAGCTCTTATCTTAGGAATGAGAGCTACTCTTTCTATAGACATCCAATATCTTCATGCTTTAGGAAATTATTAGCTCATTTTTTTTTCAAGTTAATGGTGATTATCAATGTAAAAGTGAGAACCTCATTACCTATCATCAAATTACAACCACTCTTGCTAAGGAATTTATCTCTTTCACTATAAAGCCTATTCCTTGAGACCAAAATTCCATTGTTGATTCTCTTTCCTCTTTAGTGTCTCTCTTTCATCCTCATCAATTTCTTTCTGATCCTTCCTTTATTATATAATTTAGAAAATATACATCATCTACCCAACCACTTGACTCACTTATCTATCACATCAAGGTTGTAACTATTTGACAAAACCCTTGGTACCAAGATATCATTCAATACTTAGAGCATAAAACTTATCCTCCTAATCTATATTCTTGTGAGAAGACATGAACTTATAAACAAGCTTTCAAGTATGTATTTTGACATAACATCCTTTACTATCACAATGCCAAAGGTACCTTTCTATGTTATGTAAGATGAGGTCCCTCCTCTACTTGAGCAAGCACATGGGGGAATTTGTGGTGGTCAATATAGTGGACATACTAAAACACATAAATGCCTATGTATGGGTTAATTTTGGCCTACTCTTGAGAAGGATGAAATTGAATTTTATAATAAATACAATCCTTGTCAGCTTCACAATGATTTTATCCATTCACCTCCTACCAATTTGAAAACTATCAAATCTACTTGGCCATTTTCCACATGAGGATTTGATCTCATTAGTGAACTTCCTTGTTCCCAAGATGGACACATATTTATCATAACTACTTCCAAGTACTTTACCAAATGGGTAGAAGTAATGCCCCTTGTAAATGTTACCAGTCCTACCATTTCTAATTTCATTCTTAACCAAATTATTTTCCACTTTCATGTTCCTCATACCATCATTTTAGAAAATGGGGGCAATTTCAAAAATAAACATGTTAACCAACTTTGTAACAAATTTAAGATCAATTACAAGTTTTCCACACCTTATCATCCACAATGTAATGGTCAAGTTGAGGCCACCAATAAAATTTTCAACAAAATTCTTCAAAAAACAAGTCATGAAACCCATATGGATTGACACATTCATCTTTACCCTACAATTTGGACCTATTAGACTAGAGTTAATACTAACACCAGGGCAACACCATTTTCTCTAGTCTATGGTTTTGAGTCAGTCCTTCCATTAGAATTTGAGCTTCCCTCTCTACATATATCTCTTCATAGAATTATTATTGATGAAGAATTATGTGAATCTTACCTTCATGATCTTGATATTCTTAATGAAAATCATCTTTTTTCATTATAATATAACCACTAATAAAAGTCTCACATTGCCTAATAACATAACAAACGTGTTAAAACATATACTTTTAATGTTGGTGATCTTGTCCTTATTTTAGATTACACCCATGACAAAGAAGGAAAATATGCCCAAAAATGGTGGGGCCCATATTTAGTTAAAGACATTCTTTGTCCAAGCACCTATCATCTTCAAACTAATGAAGGCCATGTTTTCAAAGAGCCTGCCAATGCCCAATTCCTTAAAAAGTACTTTGCCTAAACATTTCCTTCTTGTCATGTTTTTTATCTATATATATCTAAAAAAATATGTAGGTTACTTAAGCATGGATATATCCCTATATATTAGTTTCTTTCCTTTCACAAACCTTTAGTCCTCCATTTTGGTCTTTCGGTTTCTTTGTGTACCATAGTCTTCTTCATCTTCTTGCATTTTATCTTGTTTTTTTCACCCCTTGGGTTTTAATTTGTGAGTTGCTTTATAAGACCATGGATAGGACCCAACATCCCTAAAAAAACCAATATATTTTAATCATTTCCTTCTTGTTTCTAATTGATAATGTTATTTTGGCATCCTTTGGGTTTTTTTTTGTGAGGTGCTTTGTAAAAAGGCTCCCTCACTTTTTTTTAATCTTGCTTATCAACACCTTCTTAGGTCTCTCTTTTATGAGTTTATTTTTAAGACCATGAATAGGACCTACCCCACCCCGCTATAAAATTACCATTATTTTCATGTTCTTGACCTTTTTTCTTAAAATTTTTCTATTTCTAGATGGAATCTACAAATAATCTATGTTAGCATGTTTTCCTTCACTTCCCTCTTTTTTTTGATAAGGAATCACACTTTTCTATCATTGTATCCTTAGTTTCCCTTTTTCACATTTTTTTTTAATTGAATAAATTCAAATTGTTCCATGTGTCTTTATTCTTGATTTCCCCTTTCTCTCATCTCCTCATTTGATAAAACAAGGTCGAAGTCAAGATAGCACTTTTATTTCACCTGGATTTATGAGACTCTTAGACCCCATGCTCTTTGAATTTTCTCTCTCTTATATAACTTATCCTATTTATTAAAATAAAATTCATCTTTATCACCCATGCTTGGTCTTCCAAATCCATGAGGAAGAATCTAGAAAAAGCCATCAAAAGAAAGTTAAAATCTAGATCATTTTAAAAAAAGGCAATGATATCTAAAAGGCAACATATAAATATCAAAATTCAAATTCACACCAAAATACATGATTAAAAGCACATCTCCTATCTCCAATAAAATTTCAAACTCCACAATTTAATTCACATAGAGTCAAAGTACATTGGGGTACAATAGGCTAGTAGATTGGAATAAGGGATTTTGAAAAAAACTCTATGGTGCTAACTAATTTCTCACACAAGTATCTAATCTTTGTAGTATACTGATGGATCTACAATGGGTCCTGAAGAGTAGAGAACACATTATGGGGAGGTAGGTCTATTTTACTTTTCATGCACATGGCCTTCATGGGATGATCTATATACTCCATTTGTTTACCCCAGACTTGTGTTGCTAAGAGAATTTATTCATAGTTCTTAAGGTTAAAAGTCCTCTTTTTTTGAAAAACCTAATTTGAGTGTCTTGAATTTGATAAAGAGTTCTCTCTACCTTGATTTTTCCTTCATTATCCTTTCCACCAATTTCGTTTTCCCCCTTTATAGAAAAATTATGATTCCAAATCTTTTTTCCCTCTTCTTATAATGCCTTCTTCTTCACATCTTAAGAACATGCTATCACTAATTTGTTTTATTTTTATCTATCCTTAGAGCAAAACATGTTTGAGCAACTTTGGATCATTTTTTTTACATTACTTTATATTTACTAGACTTACTTTCCTCTCCTTTTACCATTTATCATGATTTTGTTGTCTTGATATTATAGACACCTGAGTTTGTACCATTTTTCCATTTTTGAGTGAGATGTGGTTTATTATTACTCACTCATCAATGTTGTTTTCCCATTTATGCATCCTTTTTCCATTGATGATTGAGATCTAGATTGTTACTGCTCACTCATCAATGTTATTTTACCATTTTATTTTTGTCTTTTTATCATTGATTTGTTTTTATTTTACCATCATTTTTGACATGTATCCCTAGTTTGAATTGGTGAGTTTGTCTTTCTTACTTAAGGATATCTTGTTTAAGTTTTCCGGTCTATAGTAGACTTGGATTTTTTATTACCTAATTTACTCTTGTTGTTTGACTTGGTCATTTAGTCTAACATAGGACCTGTCACCCTAGCTTTACAAATTTCCCAAGTACATCATTTCCTCATAGCACTAGCTATCTTATCTTTTCTAGCATTTGTTTGTTTTTTCTCTTTAGTTTTGTATTCTTGGGTTTGTCAAAATAAGTTTCTGTAACCTACACAATAAAAAATAACAACATATCATATAACCATCCTAAAATAAAATATAAGTCAAGGTATGCATTACATTTAATTTTTAATTATTTACTTTTTACATCAATTTCCCTTTCAGTCATTTAATTTCAATTATTTTATGCTTTTAAAATACTATTTTTTTAGCATCAACGTTGTGTGTGTCCTTATGTTCTTTCTTGAAGCACCATCCCCTATTACACCTTAGTGACACATGATGAAATTTTAGTGGGGAATATGTATACACATAATATTTTTAAATTTTATTGATTAATAACACTTTACATATTGTAGTAACTCATTAAGACTCAATCTTTATTAGTGCACACCCTAAGGGGTATATCAGGAAAGGGGTGGGTAGATCTTTGGTGATTAACATGATTATTATCCCTTTTTACCACATTATTAAAAATAAAACTAGCTATTAAAACCTTACCCTAAGTTTTTTTTCCTCCTTTGCATAGTCTTCTAGTATTTTTCCTCTTTTCATCCTTCATTTCCTTGCTTAACACCTTTTGACTTGTTCAACATACTAGGTCAACCTGGTTGACCTAGTATAATTTGTAGACATTTTAGCTCTTTGGGTTTTGTTGTCACTTTGATTTTCACCCTTTGAGGATATGAAATATATCTCCTCATCCAAGTTTCACAATTTAATCACCTCTAGGCTTGTGGGTATCCTAAGGAATGAGATTAATCACTAGATAGGGCTAGCTCTCTTGATGTACCACTTAGGATTGAACCTAAAACTAAATTTGGGGGGTGAAAAGGGAGAGAGATAGCTAAAATAAAATATAAAATAAGGAAGTGATACACCAAATAAATTTTATGACTTCCAAATAATTTTATTCTATACTTGAGACCAAGAAACAAACTAAAAATACACTCCTTCAATCTTCATCTTCTCACATCAATGCTACATTGTGAGGTCATGGATGAATATGAAAAGATAGGAGGAATATACAAGATTAATTTAATGAAACTAATGAAAAAAATAACTCACTCAACATTTAAAATCCCTTAAAACACTTCAAATTCCTTGTAAGAAGAAGTTTTCCAACTGCAAACAAGGTGAATGAATGAGACCACATGTTAGGAACCCATAGTCTTCACTAGACAAGATTCATCATTCAAGTAGAACAAAATTTTGAATATTCATGAAGAGGTAAAAATTAGTAATTTTATTTATCAAAATGTATAAAATGATAATGGCTTCACCATACTTAGGTGGAGCATCCACACAATGCCAAAATGGCCAACTCTTATAGAGTTTGAGAGAGAGAGAGAAAGAGAGAAGTCCAAGGGTCACAAGGTTAATTGTAAAGCTAATAATAATAGTTATACATGTATGTGAATATCATATGGTTAAAAAAATGCAATTTAAATACCAACACGTGTTAACCTAAGTCATAAAAGTTATACAAAGTGGCTTAAACTCCTTTTCTTGCACATAAAACTGCCTTCATGATTAGGCCTATTTGAGTGAATTTTAACTAATAAAGGGTAGGTCAAATAATTATAATGGAAATATAGTATCTTAAAAATTCATATCCATGATTTTTTATCATTATTTTTCTCATTAAAACCCTTGAAAGTGAGCCATTATCATCTATTGTCTAGAAAATTGCCCCTCCATGCATCCTACACATTGGGCCTCCAAAATACCTTTAGTTTTACATTAAAATACATGAAATGGAGTTAATGACAAGTATATATGACATATATGTCCTTAGAAGCATCAGGAAATATTTATAATTAGTTTAAGTGAAGCTTTTCACCCCTTTCACTAGCTTTTGCATTAGGCTAGTTTTGATTGACTGATTTGAAGGACATAATTAGAGAACTTAGAAGTTATTTCAGGATATTGAATTAATATTTAGAGTTATAATAATTGTAAATATTTATCCCAAACTTTTTTTCATCTCCTAACTCCTTTTGTATCCTACACAACATAAAATAGTGATAAAAAGCCTATTTCTACCCCCATCTGTACAAGTTCATAAAACTCATCATGGTGTGAAGTACCCTAGAGGAGTCCTATCCAATTTAAAATATATATTTTGGTCAAAATATGTCCTTAAATTTCATCTCCAACTCAATTTTCCAAGATTGGTCCTTAGAAAGGGTTTAGTAGGGTTTTAGACCTATTTTTGGTATTAATAACTGGTTCATAAAGATCTAACCTCCAAGTTTCTAAATAATTCCAAAATTATGGCCTTATGGGACCCTGATAACATCCATAAACTTCTATATCATTCATGCAAATCCACAAGAAAGATACAAGTACTTGAAATTGGATTATCACACTTGTTTTCCTTCATTCCTACATGATGAGTTGGTTTGGAGTTCAAAAATGGTCTCTCCTTGGTTTTATTTTCACACAAATAGCTTGGAAACATTTTTTTTATCCCATGAACATGTCTCAATAGGATATAAATCATATTTCATGATGAGACTAATTCCTCATTCTACCTTATGCTTAACCCTTGTTTAATGGGTTTGACTACACATTGGAATTTACAATGAACTTTGATGGAATACTCTACCTCCTAATGGTTGAAAAAACCTATAATTCCTCCATAAACATGGTTAAATACATTTATATGATTGTTTCATATTGGAAATGAAAAGGACTTCTCATTTGGGTATAGGCTTCACCATGCCTAATAGGACTGGGTTGTTTAATAGGCTCAAAGTGAGCTTTTTTGATTTCATATATATATTTAAATATTGAGAATATTTTTATTAACCATAAAAACCTATTCAAACTTGTTATATATTTTAAATCATGATATAAGTGAGAGTGGACTCCCAAAACCTACCTATATATGCAGAGGGGGAAGTACTCCTTATCTGAGACAAAACAAAGGGTACTTCCTCTATTTTTATAAGAAAATTTGATATTGTAGAGGCTTATTCAAATTTTCATGATTCCATATGAAACATTTGATCCTTTTTTGGTATGTTTAATCCCTCTAACCTCAACAAAACCCCAAGACAAACTTACAAAAGAGACTGTGTGTAGGCTTGTTGATTATGACTATGTTTTACATCCATTTTGAACCCTTATCTTGATTGATTTTAACTAAATAGAGTGTCTTAAATATTTTATCATCATTATTTATATGTTTACAACCCATTTCCCATCATACCTTTCTATAAATCCCCTCCCATCCTCAGATTCTCAAGGCTTTTATCGAACCTAATTATGTTTTACCATAAAACATCACACCTATAGTTGTATATTTACATTATTTATGATTAAAATAATTATTATATTCCTTATTTTGATATTTAATAATAATTTATGTTGTTTTTGATCTATTTAAAACTTTATTTGAGCCTAAACCATCACTTTAAAACTTAGTCTTGCTCATTATCCTACCACCCAGCTGACTATGTTGCTCTTCTTAGAGACCCTATCTGGAGGTGTCTAAGCATGTGTTGGAGTTTTTAAACCTTTACTAAACTTCCTCCAACCTATTCATACCATTCCATGTATTCACTCGTATTGGGTAGCATTATCATCATGGAAAATACTACTTTCTACTTCCTACCTGTAGTAGTCAATAGTGGTTGATTGTATGTGTACTAAGGGTTGTGAGGGGTCTACAATAGACATAGATTCATGATTAAATATCATTAATGTGATCATTAATTTTAATAAAGTGACCAAAAAAATTTATCATCACCCAACCTCTCTATTCCCATTACATATCTCTTTGAACTCCTAATCTGAGTTCTTTCTCCTATGATAGTGAAACCCTACCCTTAAGGTCCCTATGAGTGTACACTGAGGTGCTAATAAGGTTTGAGATCAAGGAACACCATACTAAATTAATCTCCAAAATCATATTCTATTTTCAATTTCCTCTCCTATTTTCAAACACCTAGATATAACCATCTAGGTCACTTCCTGTCTCAATCATACAATTGGCTATAGGTGGACAAAATTGGAATTAGGCATGCCTGTGGGTGGAGATCAAGACTTCAGATGGTATATGTCAAAATTTATCAATGATATTCTATATTATTAATTATATTTATACCATTTTAAACCATTTATAATATAATTATTTTTGGGTATTTCACATTAATTTGAAAGGACCCCTTTTAGGTTCATATCTTGTAGAAGTCACCATTTGAAAATAGTGGTTTTGAGGGCAACTTTAGACCTCTTACTGACTAATGTCCATTATTGATCTATCACTATTATTTTGAAAGGTCATTTAAATATGTAGTTATTAAAATAAATCTATTATGCTACTTCAAAACCATTTTCCACCATGTCATATGTTATTCATCAAAACTCTCCTAGCCTCTATTTTTCCCTTTTAGGGATAAAAGGCTTAAACATAGTCTACTAATTGTCTAGCACAATTTCACCTTAATTTTCCTTATTAACATGTCAAATGTGAATTTTAAGTCCCTCTCAACACATTTTGATCTTAATAAGTCTTCAATTCAAACTTCAATACTCCATTATGACCTCATATCCTTTTGTCAGGCCATCTATATGTGTGTATTTGATTGAGTAGGTAGTAAGCTTAGGAAGGTGTGAAATGGAGAGAAAATGGGCACAAAGGTCTCGTGATAATAAAAAAAAATCATCTATCATGATTTAAAATTTAAAATTATCACCAAGTCATTTATTTTAAAATTATGTCATCAAGGAGCCTATTATAGGTGTACATGAGATGTATGCAGGTAGACAGTATAGAGTTATAAACAAAGTGCATGTTTACTAATCCCCAAGGAGTTTTATAATTAGTTTGATATATTAAAAGGAAACATTTACCTCTCAAATAGTTTTAAAACACTATTAAATCCCTCATTGTCAATATGGAACCCTTTTCAAGCACCTGACTGACTGGTATGGCAATCATATGGCATATTAGTGGTAAGGTGTTCTATGATTGAATTTTCTTAGAGGTTAATTGGAAAATTAAAATGATATTTTATGATATCATGGGAATATACAAAATTAATATATACTCATCACAACCTTTTATAATTATTGAGAACACATGAGAATTTGAAAGATGGTGGAAAACTGATCCGTCACCCCCAAATGAGAGTAATCTATAGATTTTGGATGATTTGCCCATTAACACATCTTTAAACGTGAATAAAACCATGGAATAAATTATAGGAAATATGAAACATCATATATAAATAATATCAATAGCTAATTTGTATGTACTTTCTCAAAATAAAGCAAAACTTGCAGGGTTCACAGATTTGTAATCATATTTGGAGGATTAACTTGCTAATGATGGTTCATAGATCAAAATTGACCAATATTAATAATTAATATATGAAAAATTAATGTCTCCTAGTTTAAAAAAACCTCCCATGATCATTCTTCTTGAAACCCTTTTTGTTGGCTATATCAAGAAAGAATCAACAAGTTACTTCTCTATGCCAAGAAGCATGAAAAAGAGATAGAATGATTTTGAACAAGAAATGTCAATTTCAAATCAAACTAAACATGTATTTAAACATGTGGAATTTGAAGATTCACATTTAAATGTATTTGAACATGGGTAAGGTGATGAGTCACTTGATATTTTTTAGTTAGTGATAGTTACTTTAGACCCTTTAAGACACATGGCATGTGATACAATTATTTTATAGTTGCACATTTTCCAAGAAACCTATACAAGGCATTAAATTCACTATTTTAACCCCCTAAGATGACTCAAAATAATAAATATACTAATGAAATAAGTGACAAAAGTTAATATAATATTAAATGGCATTAAATGACCTATGAAACATCATATGACATGATATTATACCCCCTTATAGGCCTAAAAATCAAGTTTTTTACTAGGGGTGCCCAATTTGACCTAAAAGTCAAATTTGATCAACAAATTGATGACTCATAGGGGTAGTATGCCTTCTATACTAATTAGATCATTACCCTTATCAGTCCATTGGGATTAGGAGTCATCTAAGGACTAAGACAAAAAGGGAAACTTTGACCATTGAACATAAACCTTTGATCAATACAAGACACTAAGAAGACCTCAACCACACAAAGGAAAATGATAGACACAACAAATAAAGAAAACACACAGGACACCAACATGTGTATATGCACTTAGGGGAATTAGGAAACAACCTATTATACACAACTAGAAGCTAAACAAACCTCCTTTCTAGGATCAAAAGGAAAACTTCTTGAATCATCCTCATGGTGAGATGAAACATAGTGCTAAGCATCCTTCTATTTGGATTGAATGCTTTGTGGACTAGATTTCTTCCTTGGAACTTAATTTGATTTGATCTCATGTATGTCATCCTTTAATAATTCTCCAATGTAAATATACTCATATTGAACATGTTCACACATTTCATGCTACTGCCCACTCTTCATTTTATAGTCAACATGTATCTCCTTAGTAAGCATGTCTCCAAGAGGATTGGTTTCATGTTCTTTAGAAGATTTAAGCCAATAATAGATTATAACATCCTTCAAGAGATGATGTGTTTATCCCAACTAATTGATAAGATGATATCCCATCTTGATGGCTTCAAACATGCCATCATCAAATGCATATGCTTCTTGAAAAGTAAGATTTGAAAAAAAGCTTTTCTTTTGCATACTTACTTTTGTACCAATGTTTCCTTCTTCATCTTTAAACATCTCATATCCTCCTTGAAGAGGAGTATAACCTACCCCAATGAATTCAAATAAGTCATATAAATACTAATTAATAACTTATCCATGTTCCTCCATGGTATATTGCAAAGTGAGAAAAGATTCAATGATCATTTCTTCCTCATTGGAAAAAGGAAGACATCCTTCCTCATCAAATATAGATGAAAAAGCTTATGAATTGTCCTTTTTTTCACCAAAATGAGTCCCTATGGTTATTTATTCTCATAAAAACTCATGAGGTATTATTTATCAACCATGATTGATCATGTTCCTCTTCCTTTTTTCTCTCTCAAGATAGGTTCTTCAACACAAAGAAAACATTCTTCATAATCAACCAAGCAAAGAGATTCAACACAAGGACTTACATTCTCTTCATCACCTAATAACTCTTTAGGGATTTAAAATTTAACTTTAGATATCATAATTTGATCTCTTTTGTCAAGTGTTTCAAGATATTTAACATCCTTCATGGTGGTGCCAATACTAGGCATCTTGAAATCATGTGATCTAGCCCAATGAGGTTGCCAAGGAGGTAGGTTTTATTCAAGCAAGAGTTATCTTTATTTATCAACCAACTAATCCTCCTTTTATTCCCACACCATAGGTCCATCAAGGCAAAGGGTGATGGGGTAAGGATAATATGAACTAGTTGGTGGACGTGGAATATAGAGCTCAAAGTCAAATTGAGAATGCATGGTAAGAGACTCTTTGGCAAGATCTTGAGGAAGGAGAGATGGGGTATGTTTAGGAATATGATATTATTTTGGGTATAAACTTTTCATATCACCTTGAATTATAAATATCATCTTTGCTTTCAATTCCTTTATTTTCTTGGCTAAGTTCTCTTGGAAAATATTCTCTTTAAGTTTATAAGAATCATCATGGGGATAAGGATTTCATGAAGGCTGACATGGAATAGAAGAAGCTTCTTAAGGAAGGGCGGGAGAGAATTTTTAAGGATAAAATCCATTCTCCAATTATAAATCTTTTAAAATTATTCTATCTTATTTCTTACCCCATGACTCTACTATCTTGCTCCAACTTAGAATGTTAGGATTAGATGTCTTCTCAATTTCACAATCTTGGTCAAGACTTTTCTCTTCCTTCTTTATCCATGATTCCACTATTTTGTTCCAATTTAGGAAATTAGGATTATGAGTCTCTTATTTATGTGGTGGGGATGTAATGTGAGAGGGAAATAAAGGATTGAAATCCATTTCCTTTTCTACCAACATGGACTATTACAAATGCATATTAGCCAACTCAATTTGCCTATCAGGGTTTGCTTCAAACATAAGGTTCTTCTTCTCAACTTCTCCTTCCAAATTTTTTGGAAAAGTATGACCTTGATAAGGTTAATTGGTTTAATTATTAAGAACCATGTTTCACTGATATAAACTTTGTAAAAGTGGAAATTAAAGCTGATAGGTTTGGTGAGGCTGACTTTCATGACTTCTGGCCTATACTCTAAGAAAGATACTAAACCACTCACATCAAGCATCCCAGTTGTGAGCCTTTGCCAATTGGATCTATTAATATGTACCCGCTATTTCTTGAATAACTATAAATAATTTATCACTTGATGGATGGAATGATTATAAATACTTTAACCACATCCTCTTCAAGTATCAAGATCCAACATATACCTTTCATAGCCCAAAAGTGTTTGTTTGAAAGTGGAAATGGGTTGATTGGAGAAAGGATTAGGTTGAATAGGAACAAGACATTGAGAATTATAGTTATAAGTTTGATAAAAATCATGATAGGGATTAATATGATCATATTGGGACTAATAATGATCATAACAAGCTTGACCAAGAACTTATTCATATTGATAGGGAATGGGATAAGATGGATATGTCTCACCAACTTGTATAGAACAAAACTAAAATTCAATGTCAGCCATGAATCTTATTTGAAATAAAGGACACAAATAAATATGTTACAATCAATATTTTAAGGAAAAAGTTGGGTTGTTTGACCAGTTGATATGTCTTCGAAGTCACCATTGATGCTTGAAAAGATGCCTCCACAGGCTAAGTTATTGAAGGATAACACCAAAAATCCTCCAAATCTTAGAACAAGAGTCCCATCAGGCATTTAAAAAACTATTATCACTTGTATTTACACCATTTGAGGAGATGAAAATGTTTTCCTCATACAAGTGGCATAATTTAATCACCTTTAGGCTTGTGGGAAGCCTAAGGAATAAGGTCAATCTCTAGATAGGGCTAGCTCCCTTGATTTACCACTTAGGATTGAACTTACAACTAACTTTGTGGGATGAAAAGGGAGAGATATAACTGAAATAAAATATAAAATAAGGATTTGATACACCAAATCAATTTGATGAATTCAAACCAATTGCATTATACACTTGAGACCAAGAAACAAACTAAAAATGCACTCCTTTAATCTTCATCTTCTCACATCAATGATACATTATGAGGTTATGGATTAATGTGAAAAGCTAGGAGGAATATAAAAGATTCATTTAATGTTACTAATTAAAATATTAACTCACTCAACATTTCACATCCTTTAAAACACTTCACATGACCTGCAAGAAGAAGTTTTCCAACTATAAACAAGGTGAAAGAATGAGACCACATGTTAGGAATCCATAGTCTTCACTAAACAAGATTCATCATTCAAGTGGAAAAAAATTTTAAATAGTCATGAAGAGGTAAAAATTATTCATTTTATTTATCAAAAGGTATACAAATTACAAGGGCTTCACCATACTCAAGTAGAGCATCCATACAATGCCAAAATGGCCAACTCTTATAGAGTTTGAGAGAGAGAGAGAGAAAGAGGGAAATCCAAGGGTCATAAGGACACTTTTCAAGTTGATAATAATATTTAACCATGCATGGGAATATTATATGGTTCAAACCATGCTAGATCAAGAGAAACAAGTGTTAACCCAAGTCATCAAAGTTATGTAAAGTGGCCTAAAACTCCTTTTCTTGCATAGAAGATTGCCTTCATGATTAGTCCTATTTGAGTGACTTTTAACTAATAAATGGAAATTAAAATTATTTTAATTGAATTTTATTATATTATATATTTTTATCCATGTATTAGTTTTAATCTTGGTCTCCTAAAAACCCCTAAAAGTGAGCCATCATCATCTGTTGTCTAAAAAACTACCCCTTCATGCATCTTGCAAACTTGGTATCTAAAATGCCTTTATTTTTCCATGAAAATACATTATATGTATTGAATTAAAATTTTAAATGCCTTCCATTTCCTTGGAATCATCAAGAAATCTTTAAAATCCATTCAAGTGAAGCTTTTCACCCCTCTCACTAGCTTGTGCATTAGGCTAGTTTTGACCGGCTGAGTTGAAGGACATAATTGGAGTAATTATAATTTATTAAAGGACATTAATTTAATATTTATAATTATCTTAAGTCTCAATATTTCTCCCAAACTTTTTTTATCTCCTAACTCTTTTTGTAGCCTACACAACAAAAAAATAGTGAGAAAAAATCATGCTTATGCCCCCATAAATATAAGTCTATACAACTCATCATGGTGTGAAGTAGCATAGGGGATTCCTCTCCAAGTCAAAATATATTTTATTGTTAAAATATCTCCTTAGATTGCATCTCCAACTCCATTTTCCAAGACTGGTCCTTAGCAAGAGTTTAGTATGGTTTTAGGCCTATTTTTGGTCTTAAGGTTGGTTAATAAAGATACAACATCCAAGTTTATAAATAATTCCAAAAATATGGAATTATGGTACCCTAATAACATCCTTTAACTTCTCTATCATTCATGTAAATCCTCAATAAAGATATGATTACTTGAAATTGGCTTATCACACTTGTTTTCCTTCATTCTTACATGATGAGTTGGTTTTGAGCTCAAAAAGGGTCTATCCTTTGTTTTATTTTCACACAAATCACTTGGAAACATTTTTTTTGATCCCATTAACATGTCTCAATAGAATATAAATAATATTTCATGATGAAAATGAGACCGATTCCTCATTCTACCTTATGCTTAACCCTTGCTTAACAGGTTTGACTATCCCTTAGAGTTTAGAATGACCTTTGATGGATTCCTCTACCTCTTGATGGTTAAAACACACCTATAATTCATCAATATACATGTTTCAATCCATTTATATGACTTTTTCATATTATAAATGAAAATGACTTCTCATTTGGGTATAGGATTCACCATACCTAATAGGATGGGTTGTTTAATGGGGCTTAAAGTGAGATTTTATGGGTTCCTCTATCTGTTTAAAGATTTAACATATCTATATTAACCATACAAACCTATTAAACATTTTAGAGTGTCTAACTCATGAGAGAAGTGAGAGTGGCCCCGCAATTGGGCTCTACGTCTCAAACATTTTTGTTTGTATACTTATCTCCCCAAACCATTTCACTTGGTTAAATACTTATATGATTGATTCCTATGATGGTAATATTAGTATTAGAAATCATAAAACCTTATTGAAATGTCAAACAAACATTTAGTTCAATCTCCATCCCTTTCTCCAAAAACCTACATGTCTATGCATAAGGGGAAACACCCCTTGTCTGAGACAAAATAAAGGGTACTTCCCCTATTTATTCAAGAAAATTTGAAATTTTAGAGGATTTTTAAACTGTTAATGATTACCTATAAAACATTTGAGACATTTTTTCTATGTTTAAGCCCTTCAACCTCAACAAAACATCAAGATAAACTTGCAAAAGAGACTGTGTACATGCTTATTGATTGTGACAGTGTTTTACATCCATTTTGATCCCTTATCTTGATTGATTTAAAATAATAAGAGTGTATTAAATGTTTTAATATAATTATTGATATGTTTACAACCCATTACCCATCATAACTTACTATAAATCCTCTCCCATCCTCAGATTCTCAAGGTTTTTACTTAACCTAACTATGCTTTTCCATAAAAATACACAATTATACTTATATATTTGCATGATTCAAGATTAAAATAATGATTAAATTACTTATTTTGATATTAAATTATCATTTAAATCTATTTAAATCTATTTAATTCTTTATTTTAGCCTAAAACATCACTTTGTAACTTAGTCCTGCTCACTATCCTACCACCCAATTGACTATGATGCTCTTCTTGGAGACCCTATCTAGTGGTGTCTAAGCATGTGTTGGAGTTTTTAAACCTTTAATAATATTAAACTAACATATTCACACCATTCCATGTCTTCAATCACCTTGGGTAGCATTATCATCATCAAAAGTACTACTTTTTACTTCTTACCTGTGGCAGTCAATAGTGGTTGACTATATGTGTACAAATGGTTGAGAGGGGTAAATAATAGACCTAGATTAATTATTAAATATCCATAGGGTGATCATGACATTGAATAAATTTACCAAAAAATTATCTCATCATGCAACTTCTCTATTCCCCTTACATATCTTTTTAAACTCGTAAACTGAGTTCTTTCTCCCATGATAATGAAACCCTGCCCTTAAGGTTCCTGTGGGTGTGCATTGAGGTGCTACTAAGGTTTTAGATCAAGGAAAACCATCCTATTTTAAGATCCCAAATAATATTATATTTTAAATTTCCCCTCCTATTTTAAACACCTAAACATAACTATCTAGGTCACTGCCTGTCTCAGTCATACAATTGGTTGTAGGTGGACAAACTTGGAACTAGGCATGACTGTAGGTGGAGATTAGGACTTCAGACTATCTATGTCAACATTTATCAATGATATTATAAATTATTAATTTTATTTATAACATTTTAAACCATTTATCATATAATTATGTTTGGGTATTGCACATTAGGTTGAAAGGATCCCTTTTAGGTTCATATTTTATAGAAGTCATTGTTTGAAAGTAGTGGTTTAGAGGGAAACTTTAGGCCTCTTACTAACTATCTCCATTATTGATCCACCCCCAATTTTTTTCAAGGTCATTAACCTATGTAGGGAATAAAAATAAAAATCTATTATTCTACTTTAAAACCATTTTACACCTTGTCATCTATTATTCATCATAACTCTCTTAGCCTCTATTTTTCCCTTTTAGAGATAAAAAACCTAAACATAGTCTACTAACTATCTAGCATAGTTTCACCTTAATTTGACTTATTAATGTGTCAAATGTGCATTTTATTTCCCTATAAACATATTGATATTTTTTTGAATTGGAGCAGATTAAGGGCATCTGGAGGGACATCTTATGTTGTATTCGCGAGTACTTCATACTTGATGGAAGAAGCAAAAGAGTCCACAAATTTCACTTTGTATTTCTCAATCACTTCAGACACAAAGTAAGAATCTCCTTTCCTTTTTATCTACATTTTTCCTTGCTCCAAAGTCTGTTTTCACATAAGAAAAAGGAATCTCATCCCATCTTACATGAGTGGTTAATTCTTATAATTGAAGGGCATTGTAAGAATAAGGCCATTGTAAAGAATCCTTATCCGGGAAAATATAAGGATTTACGGAGTAATAAGAAATAAATAGTAAAAGGGAATGAAAAATCTAAATTCAAACTCTCAAGCTTCAATAACTAGACTGTTGATGAGGAAACAGAGTGGGAAAGCTCTGAAAACACTGGGGAGGAAAGTCTGGAGGAGGAAGGAGGAACAAAAAGTGGGCATTCAAATTCCAGTGAGGAAGAAGAAGCACAAGATAAGAATGAGAAAGAAGGAGTTACTATAGAGGAAAAGTCTAAAAATAGCAACCATGAGTCTGAGGAAAACTAGCAAGTGTTTGAGGAAATTCAAAAAGATCTAGATGATCCTACTGAGGACCCTGATCTGATTAATGAAAAGGAAAATCTAGTTCAAGTTACTAACCAAATATTGGAAATGGGAGCTCAAGTAAAGGAAGTAAGTAACAAAAAAGAAAGTCCTACTGAAACAAAGGAACAAAAAGGAATGGAAACGGAGGACTATATTGAAAAAGTTGGAAGCAGTCCTAATAAGAACACAAAAGGTAGGAGTGACAAAAGGTAGAATGACGAACCTACTAGAGTGGCCAATTGCAAAGTTGATGCTACTCTACAATTCGATTTATGGACATATAAGGAGATAATGGAAATCAATAGGAAAATGGAAACAATGGAGGGTAAACAAGAGGTAGTTTGGAACAAAATCAATAATATGGAAAAGTAGTTGAGGGATATTCCCATAAAACTCAAAGATTATGAGAACAACCTAAGGGAACTCATAAAGGAAAGCAGATTAAAGATGGAAGAGGTAACCTCTAGCATTTGTGCTGCTGCTATCAACATTGGAAAAAGAGCAAATGAGGAAATCAAAACTTTGGAGGGGCCTAGCAAGAGAACTAGACAAAGCTCAAGAAAGAAAGCAATGCAAGAGGGATCTACATAGGTGACTGTTGCCATCTAGGATACTGTTGCGAAAGGTAAGGAAGCAATGAAGATGATATTGGAACTAGAAGAATAGTTTTTGGCTCTTTTTGTTGGTTCTGCTAGTTGGTTATGTTTTCTGGTCTTGGTACCTAGTTTTTTAAACTTTTACTATGGAGTTTCCAGGTCTCTGTAAAACCTGGGGTCTATCTTTGATTGTTCATTTGTTAGCTTTAGGGATTTGTTTCTTGGTTTTGTTACTTCGATGAAGTAAGCTTAAGGCTTGCCTGTGGATGATAATGTTTTATCTTTCTCCTTTTGTTCAGGGTTTTGGGGTCCCTTCAAAACCTATTTTACCTTAATCTAAAACATATTGGGATCTTAATAAGTCTTCAATTCACACTCCAATACTCCATTATGACCTCATATCCTTCTACCCGACACTTGTCTGTGTGTATTTGACTAAGCAGGTAGTAAGCTTAGGAAGGTGTGAAATGGAGAACAAGATGGACCAAAATGCCTCATGAGAATTAAACCAAATTATCATCAATCATTATTTAAAATTTCAAACTCATCACCAAGTCATTTATTTTAGGATGACATCATCAAGGAGCCTATTGTAGGTGTATGTGAGATGTATATAGGTAGACAGTATAGAGTTGTAAACAAAGTGCATGTTTCCTAACCTCTAAGGAGTTTTATACTTATATTTATAACTTCAAATTCACTCTTTAACTCTCACATAGTTTTAAAACACTACTAAAGAACTCATTCTCAATATGGAACCTTTTTCAAGCACTTAATTGACTGGTATGACAATCATATGGTAGATTAGTGGTAAGGTGTTTTATGACTACCTTCTCTTAGAGGTTACTTGGAAAATTAAAATTAGATTTTATGATATCATGAGAACATATAACATTAATACGGACTCATCAAAACCTTTTGGAATCATTGGAAACACATAAGAATTTGAAAGATGGTGGAAAAATGATTTATCACCCCAAATGAGAGTAGTCTATAGATTTGAGATTATTTTCCAATTACCACATATTTAAACATGAAAAAAAGTATTGAATACATTATATTACATATCCAACATCCTCTAGAAACAATCTCAGCAACCAATTTGTATGGACTTGGTCAGAATGAATCAAAACCTGTAGCATTCATAAATTTGCAAGTAGATTTGGAGGCTTAACTTGTTAATGATGGTTAATAAATAAAACTTAACCAATATAAAAACTTAATATATTAAAATTCAGGTATCCTAGTGTAAAACAAGCTCCCAAAATCATTCTACCCAAAACCCTTTTTGCTGGCCACACTAAGTAAGAACCTGCAAGTCACTTATCTATGCCAAAAAGGGTGAAAAGAGATAGAGTGATTATGAGAAATAAATTTTAGTTTCAGATTAAAAATCATGTATTTGAACATGGGGAAGGTTAATATTCACATTTACATGTTTTCCAAGTGGCAGGCTTCCCAAGGAGGTTGAACAAGTGCCAAACTCACTCTTTTCTTCAAGAAAATTGATTTTTTTTAAAGTAACCTAATAGTTTTTAGTTATTGATAGTTATTATAGACCCCATAGGACACATGTCACATGATATAACTCTTTTAAACTTTAAAATTTTCCAAAAAACCTTTACAAATCATTAAATGTACTATTTTGACCCCCTAAAATGACTCAAAATGATAAACGGACTAATGAAATAAGTGATCAAAGTTAATATAACATTGAATGACATCAAACCTATGAAAAATATTATTACATGATATTATACCCAATTATAGGCCAAAAAATAAATATTTTTACTAGGGGTGCCCCAATTTGACCTAAAAGTCAAATTTGGTCAATAGGTTTGTTAGCCTCCAGGTCGACCTAGCACAGACCTAGTGAGTTAGCCTAAAAACATGCTAGGTCGACCAAGTCGACCTAGCACATCTAATGTTCTTGAATATTTTTAGGTTAAGTTCCACCTATATATACAAGGTCATTTCTATCATTATTATAATATGCAATCAAGAGTTATTATTTGCTTGCACTTCTTCCTAATCTACTCTTCTACCATTCAACTTAAGGAGACTTAGCTTAGGTTTCTTATTTTGGATAATTTAGTCTTGTAAATAGGTCTTGGATTATTTATCCTAAAAAAGTGATCCTTATAAACCACATAGCCTCTTTCAACTCCTTTTTTTCCAAGGTAGATATTGAATCTCATTGGATTCACATTTAGGTAAGTATATTCTAACTTTGTTCTCCTCTCTTTTAGTAGATAGAAGTAGCATAAGTGTTGGATAGAATATTATTACTCTTCATATTCTATATATTAGGGTGTTACTTATACTTAATTTATTTTAATTTACCTATACATGTTTTTATTGGTTTTCTTTATTAACCCCCACTTTGTGCCACAAACTTTGGTGCGCACTAGATTATATTTACTTTTCTTTTTATTAGATTAGTGAAATATTAAATCATATGACTCTTTTAGGATTTTTATTTGATTGTGTCTTACTATAAGCTTTATAACCCTATCTCACATTGTGTTTTATGAAAATTGATCCCATAATTGGGTCTAGTGGATCCTCATCTTAGTCATGCTCTCACTTAAAAATTATATGTCCCCAATCAAAAGTATAGGTGTGCTTTATCACATCTGATCAAGGATTGATTTATGGACATGATGCATTTATAATTGCATATAGGTACCCTACATATTATTATATTATATCCAATTTTCATAGGATTATTTATAATATCCTAGGGTCATTACACATCTATTGGGACCCATCTTCTTAGTTTTTATGGATTACAAGCATCACAACATCACTCTTTAGTTCATTGTTGCATACAATCAAACATAATCAACTTTTTTGGAATGAGTAAGATCTTGTAGGTGTTAATTTATATTTAAATAGGTTTTAGATCCCATTATGATCCTCTAAGGCACTTTAAATCATATTCCATTAGCCCATGTTGATATCTCCATTCTTAAGTCCACTTCATAATTGGTATAAGAGCTAAAGTCTACTATAGGTGAATGTCCATAAAGGTAGGGACACTTGTAGGTGTGTATGGGAAGAAAAAAATAATATATCATTGTCATTAAGTGTATTTTAGATCATAACTACTCCTTTAAACTATTTTTAAACATTCAACTATGGTGGTATAGTCTAGTTTTCAACTTTGGGTGAAAAGGTCTCTTTTGGATCAAAATTCTGTAGATAATACTAATTGAGTTTAGTGCATAAAAATGCAACTTTGGGATTCCAAATAACCAACCTCCAATATTCATATAACCTTAAATATTTTCATAGCTCTTGTCATGTATGGAAGCTATAATGTTTGGTCATTTATATATCCCAAAGCTCTTAGCAACCTTGTAATATGAACTTGACATAAGGCCTTAGACCTCTATTTTGTGCTTTTGGGGGTTTGATCCCTAAACAGATTCATTGCTTCTTATAAAATGGTTTACACCTCCATTTTTACATTTGACACCTAAAATAGGTCAATCATTATCAACCCACATTCTAGGATTTGAAAGGAAGCTTTACCATTCTCAAACTTTCCATACAAGTACCTTCAAGACTTTGTGATGTCACATATAGGTGAACATTTTCACATACAAGTAGTGAATACAAATTTGGATACCGAGAAAGAGATTTATGTTGGTGATCAATCTTAGGACCTCAAAAATATTTCAAATTTAATCTTATTCCTCTAGAATATTGAAACACATATCAATACTGCCCTTTCAACATGACATCTTCTAGAGGGAAATTGTAGGTGTACTTGAGTTGTATGTAGGTTGTGAACTTAAAATGATCCATGTACCAAGGGGACT
The DNA here is from genome assembly GCA_037957365.1 of Torreya grandis. NCBI lineage: Eukaryota > Viridiplantae > Streptophyta > Pinopsida > Cupressales > Taxaceae > Torreya > Torreya grandis. Next base: position 2,736,089 of record JARHVA010001039.1, on the reverse strand, counting down.
AGATTTATAGTTAATTAATATCTTCCTTAAATTATTTTAATGAAAAATCATTATGTCTTAGATATTGGGATAAGTTCATACATCTCACTTTGATGTCTTCACTTCTTATAGGCACCTATAGGTGCATATCTCTATTATATGTGTATGACTAAGGTAAAAGCACAATCCATTATTATTACAAGTGGAAGATCTTATTTTATTATATTTATATGATAATATTTTAATATAATTATATATTTTTTACACTTCCTTGAATCATGTTAAACAGGTCCATATAATGATTCCTTATGACTACAAGTGAAAATAAACAAGGAGTTGACTGTGAGTAGCAAGATTGAAAGTTTATTAAAACATGGTGTGATGAAAAAAATAATGTAATAAGGGAAATATTATGGAATTAATTCATGTGAAACATCATTTTTCATCTACATGAGATGTCTCTAGAGAACAAACATTTTGTAAACAAGGAAAACTTTGACTAAAACCTCACATGGTGACACCTTCCTACAATATGAGATCAATTGCTCATAAAAACACCATGAAACATGAAAAAAAATCATGAATAACATTTTATAAGGTATCCAAAATAATATTTAATCAGCATCACCAACTATATTATATAGACTTGTCCAAAATAGAGTAAAACCTATAGGGTGTAGGATATAGTGAGCAAAAAAACATAGTCAACTTGTTAGAGATGATTCATAAAGAATAGTTAACCAATATTTTAAATCTTTTTATGAAAATTAATCTCTCTAAGTTTAATTTCACCCCAAAAATTATTTTTGTCTAAAACCTCTTCAACTAGTCGTACCAAGCATAAACCTATTGATCACTTATATGTGTCTAGAAGGGTGAATAAGGATCAAAATGGTTTTTGACATTTTTTAGAAATTTCAAAGAATATTAAGCATGTAAATGTGTTTTAGGAAGCTAAATATACATTAAATTACATTCTCCCATTTGTCATTCTTTCTCATGGGATGTACAAGTTCCAAACTCTTCCCTTTTCAGTTGATCTATTGATTTTTAGTTAGATAACCTACACTTTTTACATGGGACTAACATTCCTAATAGGGAACCCAACCTCTAATATGTTTTAAGGAAAATTAAGACACTTGGACAAATTTAAAACCATTCCACTTTCATTTATGACCCCCGAATGGCTCCTAAGTGACTCAAAATGACATATAGATTAATTAGACCATGATTAGGGCTAAAGTGGCATTAAATTACATCAAAAGACTTATAATACACCCACTAACATAATAATATACCGTTAAATCACCTAATTGTTTTTTACCTATAGGAATCCCAATTTGACTTGTATGGTCAAATTTGTTCAACATTTACCAGGAGCCACCTTAGTTTTGGCATTGGCATTAGGAATTTGGGCTACATCTGGAGTATTAGCAGAAGCATGATACAAAGGAGGCATAGACACTTTAGGTGGAAATATTTCAGCTTGGATGAGATTATTTTCATATTTTATAGAAAACTCATATGCTTTAGGGAGGATGAATCCTCCCATGGATTGAAGCATGATAACAATTTCAATACCAATGCTCTTAAGTAAGTAGAGAACACAAAACTAGAAAGTGGTCTCATAGGAGGAGGCAACCTAAATCAAGTCTTTTGAAACCTTTCATTGAAGTCATGCATTATTTATTTATGTCCCCTCTTTATCACATTAAGCTGATGTATGAGATAAGCATGGTCACTTTCATTTCCAAATATGGAAGTCAATAACACTCCAAACTCATCCCATAGTGTGATGCATCCACCTTATAGAGTCCTATACCAATCAAGATCTTTCCATTATAAGGAACATGAAAAGGAGTCTAATGGAAATATTCCCTCAAAAAATATTATGGAAACTAAAAAAATTAGAAACATCTCTAATGTGCTCACTCTCACCATTACATGTGGGCACACATTTTGTGGCATTAGGAGGGATGACATTATATGCATGAAGTTGGATTGGATTATCAATGTTTAAGGTAGTGAAAGCCTAAGGCCTAGCCATGTCTTCTTATTAATATCTTTAATGTATTCAACCTCTTCCCCTCTAACAAAATCTACTCATTCTTCAAAGGGAAAATTAGGCTGTGGATACTAAATTGCAAGAGGAATTTTAGGTGGAATGGGAAGGTTAATAGGATTAGATGTTCTAGCAGAGGATGACCTAGTGAGTACCATGAATTATGGGGGTAATTTTATAATAAAATAATGGTCTAAAACCAAATTTACTTTGAGAAGTCACTGAATACTGAGTAGCACACCAATTTGTATTTGGTGTTTGTCAAGACAAACATTCACCTTGACAAGTTGTCTTGAAGATAATGGGTCCCATCGGGCGTGCTAGAAATGTTGTCACCAAATATTAAACCCTAGGATAATTTGTTTAATATTATTATAGATTTTGGAAACATGATAATATTTATAGGTATGTGGGTGTAACTATATTGGAAATGAGTCTCTAGATTTAAGGGCTAACTCCTTGAATGTATCACGCATTGTTTATCACTTAAACTACTACTTACTTATGGGGAAAAGAGTTAGAGAATGCATAAATTAAACCTAATATAAAGTAGGAAATGCACAAAAAATGTATTCCACATTTTAGACACTAAAAATATACACATTATGATTCTAAATTTCATAATTCCCCTAGAATACCATGAGACCCTCTCAAAAACAATATCACCTTCTGACCCCTAATCAACCTAGCTCACAATCAAGTTTAACTTAACTAGCTTAACCCTACCTTTTATCCCTTTTCCACTTTATATTTGATCATTGATGGTTAAGTTAACCATCGATGATCACCCTAACCATCTATGGTCAGGGTGCACCTCCTCAACTAAAAGCATGCAAACCACTTACTTTGCTTTTCTAATTAAGCTCATCTAATTCTAGTTGTGAGCCATTGCATGGTTGAGTTAATTTTGGGAGGCCCAGTTTGCATGTTGTTGGAAATATTTCACCTTTTAAGGCATCTATAATTTTCATCAAGAGCTTATTTATCTAGGAGTTTACTTATTAAAAGTCTATCACCATCTACAATCCAGTAATTCAACAATCTAGTAATTCAGCAATCATATTAGAGAGTCAATTTACCACCACCTCTCCATCAATATTTTGAGTAATGTTACTCTACTAGAATCAAGCTATATTTTACCTATAAACCAACTACCTAAACCATCCACCCAATCAATTAATAGTAATATAAGTACTTGATTCTTAGCATTCATTTACTTTATTTCCATCTCATAATCAACCCAGACCTTATCCACCTCTCGAAATCCATCTTTTAGATCTTTTTAATTAGTAATTTATCAACGTAGATCTTCACATAGTAACTATCAATAGTTAACTCAACTATTGATAGTCTGCTTAACCACTAATGGTTACCTTGACCACTGATGGTCACATTAATCGCTAATGGTCACCCCAACCACTAATGGTCACTATGGTAGTGAAAACTAGAAAGATAATTCCACCTACCTACACCCAATCAAATTTTATTTTCCATGTCCTTGACTATCCATGGACCCCTTTTTGATTTTTTGAAGCATACCCTAACCCTCTATCACTAGTATTAATTATTTTACCACTAATTTAATTAGTTTTAGCATATTTCTTAGCAAGCACTCTTGTATTCAACTTTAGTACCTTTTGATTTATTGATGCAAGTACCTTTATTTTATATTTATAAACTTAATTGTTTAAAATATGTGGATTGATAGCCCCTAAGGAAGCTCTCACTTTTGAGACCTATCTATCACTAGGTAATCCACTCAACTACTTATCTAATGAACAAGTTTACTTTAGTTCTTTATTATCTACAAGTCATCCTCCCAAACTAAAGAGGATCTCTTCGCAATATTTTGATTTAATGTGCAGACTATCAATCAAGTTTTTCAACTATACCCATACTTAGTTTATTATTTTCCTTTTCTCCATAATAAGTAAAAAATTAACTAAAAATTATTGCATGCTTGATGGGATCCTTGTTTCCTTACTTGGGTTCTTGTTTGCTTACACTCTCTCGTTATTGTTTTCTCATTAATGAAATTGAAAGTTTCTTTTGGGCTTAAAATTAAGTGCATACATCAACTACTTGAAATTTTAGTTCACATATTTTAACTTAAAGGTAAAGTAATCTATCATATCTTTGCTCCTTATTACACAAACCTAAACCAAATCACTTTCATCAATTAAAAATCAAACATACTTGAGATAAGGACCAACTAATATTTAATCACCTAATGGTAATCTTACCCTTTCCTAGTGATCCTACTTGGAGGTCATTACCAAGGAGAGAACCAACATAGCTCTCTAGTTGAGTATAATTTCTAGATATCAATATATTTTGGCTAAGAACTTGAAACCCTTATCATTACAGTGTGTGAAGTGAGGGGGTAGGCCCCAATACCAAGCCACGTATTGATTCCAATATAGATTATTTTTGAATGCCTAAACACAACTTGAAACCAACATTAGACTTCCTCTTTAGTACCTACTCTACAAGCCAACTTCTGTCACATAACTTCTTAAGGCCTAAGCCAAAAGTGAGATTAATTAAAATTATAGGGATTAACGTCTCTATTAGAGTGTTATGGTATTTATTTGGTCTTTTTTGTCTTCTCTTAATTTGAGTAGTGAGGCAATTTGTGCTTTCTATTTCCCCTATCTCACATGGTTCTCACTTTCAAGTAGTGAAGAGAGTTTGCAGAACAAAATGAATCACCAAGCCAACCTACCTGTTCCACCTCTTCACTCATGGACTATACCTCTAAAATATTAGAATCTCCTCACCCTTTGATAATTCCTACCTTCCCTTAGGAGGTTCCTCAAGGAGATGTATATTTTATCACTTTCCTATAAAATAATCTTGTAGCCTTGAACCATTACCTTGTAACCACATCTTACCATATTCTAGTTTTATCCCCATCTATAGACCTATCTTATGTCATGCCTCCCCATATCATTGGTAGTACCTTCATTTCCATGGTTAATACACAACCATTTACTACCCAAGCTTCCTCATCAACCAACAACCCCTTTGAGACTACTATTGAAAACCAACCAACTCAAACTACCACTGCCCTCATACCTTCCACTCATAACAACCACTCCTCCAATATAGGATGCCTACCTCTAGCAATAATATCCTTCCTTTATCTACCTTTAACCCATGGACCACCTCTCCACTTCAAATCCTTATTGTGTCCATACCCTCTACCTTACCATCAATCAGTACAAGGGTTACCATGCTTTCATCGATGACCAACCCAACTACCTTTCCCATCTAATAAGCACCCCTTAGATCATATATCCTTAATATACAAGGGCATTTACCCAATACCCAACCACCTATGTCTACCTACCCTTATGCTTCTTCCACCCAACCATTGACATCCACCTACCCATATGTGACATCCTCCCAAAATCTTACCCAATATATGTATGTCTCTCAACACCTCAATAATATGCATATTATAACCCTTTGGGTACAAAACCCAAAGATGACCTAATTAATATTCTTATGGACAAAATAAACACTTTATATTCATCCATTTTAGGTGCTCATACCATCTTTTTATATGACAAAATTTATAATGAGCCCATCCATCTATTTGTACCTATCAAGTCATACCCTCCCCAATGGGAAATTCCCAAGTTCTCTAAGTTTTAGAGAAAGGAGGATCCCTAATATCACCTTAAGGTATTCAATCATGCTTTCTATCTCATCACTTATGATTATTCCCTTCTCCTCCACACCTTCCCCATGTCTCTAGTTAGTCTAGCCCTAGATTAGTATAGTGACTTACCCAAACATTCCATCTTCTCCTTCACCTAACTGGTCTAAACCTTCTTGGATCACTTTTCAATTAGTATCTCCAATAAATTTTCCATCATTGACCTCTACTATCCATTTATTTGAGGATGAATCCATTTCTTATTTTGTGGCTCATTGGAGGAGCCTTATCAACCAACTATCTTTCTCCCTACCTCAACATGAACTCATAGAGATCTTTTCTCAGGCATGTGCCAATCATATCTCCTCTACACTACATGTCCAAATATTATAAATATTTTATGAATCTTTTATGATGGCACATAAGTTGGAGAACTGATCTATTGATGAAAGAAAGCTTAAGCTCAAAAACAAGAACTCAACCTATAAAACTAGTGAGACTTCTTACTCTAAGTCAAGCCACCAACCTAATACCAACAAAAAGAACAAGGGAAACATGAATGAAATCATCCTTAAATGAACTCCTCCAACTTATATTGACCAACAAAATTTATCTAGTTCCTCAAAATAAAACCCAATGAACCAACCCTAAAACAACCAAAAGCAATTCACTCTACTTGGAGAATCCTATACTTCCATCTTAGAGAAGTTATTAAAAGCCAATATCATTCAACTTACCCCTATTAAGCTACCCAAATAATTTTACTCCTCTCATCCCAAACCTAGTTGGTATAACAAGAATGATCTATGTGCCTTCCTCTCAGTGATAGGGTATGATGTCAGTAGGTGCAACACTTTCAAGAGCCTTGTCTAATCTTTCATTGATAAGGGGAGCTTACACTAGACAACCCCAATATATCATAAAACAAATCCCTTGATATATTACACAATATTTCCTAAACCATTCCCCTATCAAATATGAGATCAATAATGCCAAGTATTCTCTTGATACCCATACAGTTAACATGGTCTTTGATGAAATCATTACCAAATCACCTAGTACCCAATCTTATGATTCTCTACCTCATCCATCTATTGAGGTAAAAGATTCACCTTCCCTTCCTTTGGACACTAAAACTAAGGAAATATCATCCTCACTCCCTCTACTTATTGAGGAAGTGGATCCATTAGTCACCCTTTTAACTGATATACTAAAATAACCAGCCATCACCGCGTTACCTTCACCTATAACTACTGAACAAACCACTCCCCCTTCAAAAATAATTCTCAAGGAGGAAATAAATATATATAATCCTCCCATATAAGGGATGTATAATCAAGCCTCACATCCTTTGATTAATAAAAAGGATGAGGATACTATCCCTATGTCCCCACCTAGGGGCCTATCTTTCAGGTCTACGATTCAGGGGATCAAACCAACCTATAAAACCTTATCTAGGCTAGTGAAAAAATTAGAGTTTATCTCTAACCCTAACATGGATCGATCCACCTTATAACAATAATTAGGTATCACTTACATTACCCAATCATGACCTCTAACCCTTTTTTTTTTAGACCAACCTACCACTTCTATTAAGTAAGCCCTTATCATATCTACCCAAACAACCAAACCCTTTAGCTAACCAACTAAAACATCCACCAAACCAACCAACTACCAAAAACTTAAGCCAACCAAGACCCAAGTAGTAAATCCCTCTCCTATAATTCTAACTAGGACTACCAAGAATATTTGTATCCTTCCTACATCAAGCCTTAGTCACCCATCTATCAAAGTGGACCTAACCCCTTCAAGCCCACTAAAAAAACACCACACTAAATTAGTTAAAGAGGTGAAGCCACACAAAGGTCAGAAATCTATAATTTTTCCTCACTTAACTTTTCCCTCTATTTTGGAGCCTCACCCCTCTACCTTAATTATGAGACCAATTACCTCTACCAAAACCCTACCACCTCTTTTGATTATGCCTTCATAATTTCTCTCTGATGCACCTCTTTTCATTATGCCAACAATACCTAAGTTACCTACTTTGTTATCTTCCACCTTTGGCTCATCAACCTCCTTACCTAAACTAAAGCCATCAACCAAGCATACCACCTTACCCAAGGCATCTACTACCAAACCTATTTCTAAGTAACCTCTTATTTCAACCACCAAAGCCAAGACCATTATACATTTACCACCTTTAGTTGAGTCTTACTCGACCATCCTCCATAGGTTGTTGAAAACTTCCTATTTATCCTTACCTCTTATTAGGCCCTTTGACCCTTTATCTTAAAAAACTACCTATTACAATGACCACCATGTGTGTTCCTATTAGAGGACACCTGGCCATGATACAAAGAACTATAAAGCTCTCCAATCCATCATCTAATGGATTTATAATGAGGACAATATGTTATCATATGAACCTCCTATGAGCCCCATAGCAATTCAACCACCAGCCATACCTACCCAACATTTTCCTACTCCTCCACCTTCACCTCAGAGTGAAGATGAATTTGACCAATCTTCTAGCCCAACCTCTCCTTTTATCCATACTATCAATGTGGTCATAAGAGAATAATAGAAGGATAAAGAAAAGGCTAAAGTGTCCATTCCTTATATGTACCCCTCCTCTAACTCCCAACCTACTAAAACCCAACTACCTTCATCTTCATCTAAACCCAAGGTGTCTATCCTAGGTGCTTCCTAATCTAACCCCTTAGAATCTATCTAAAGATTTATCCTCAAGAAAATTCACAAAACCCTAGTGAAGATGATTCTATATGAGTTGATCTCTACCTCTCACCATCACCTCCAAACACTATTATAAGCTTTGCAATCCATTTAGATCTAGCCTAAGGACCCCTAAACTCTATTTACCTCTGTCAATGACATTCAAATTTCTAACCTTATTACCTTTAAAGATTTAGAAATACCCTCCATCCACCCTAAGGACCCTAATCCTCCTCTCTTTATCACTACCTACATCAACCAAACCCACATCAAATTGGTCATGATTGATGGGGGAACTAGCATTAACATCAGCTCCTCTCATGCCTACAACCAACTCAACTTGTTAAACAATGTCATGTCTAAATCTTTGGCCATCCTTCACTCTTTTAATGATACCATAGCCACTAAATTGGGAACAATCATCCTTCACATTCACTTAGGACCCCACACACTACCTAAACTATTTTATGTTGTAGAATGTGAATTCTAATACAATGTATTATTGGGATGAATTTGAATTCATTCCATGGGTTGCATTCCCTCTACCCTCCACCATTACATTAAGTTTAAAAATAAAGGTCAGGTAATCACCATCCAAGCTAACCCAAGTCCTTTCTCAACATGCAACATGACCCACCACCTTAACGATGTCCTCATACCCCCATCTACTACACCCTTAATAGCTAAAACCAACTTTTAACCACCAAAGTAGATATGATATCTCCTTCCACCAATGAGGCATCAACTAGTTCCTCTCTACCTTTGCACCAAATCTCTATCATATACCCTTTGGAATCCATGTTATATCATCCTTTGTTGGGGAAATATCACCTTTTAGCACTTGATGCTTTTCCTACTCATGAGTATGGGTGACTTACCAACTAGCTGGGATATGACCCCAATGTTAGAACTAACATTCCTTTTCAACATCCCAACCATTAGACCCATCTTGTCTATGGGGGAGTCAACAGATCCCTCAGTGTTCCTACCAATACTCTTCCACATTGACTATTCACTATCAACTTCTCCTACATCAATAAACCAAGTTTCACCAAGACATACCTTTATCAATGTGTTTGGAAGGGCTTTGGTTTGGGGTGATATGAGTATAGACCACATGAATTTGTCACCATCAAAAATAGGAAGCTACACAAGAAGCATGAACTTGGTTTCATCTTGCCTAATAAGAATCAAGTCAAACAACCCACTTCTACCATTGTTGAGGAAGAGGTCCCTTCTTCACTAATCTTGCCTCCACTTGTGTGTGAAGATGATGACATCATCCTACCTAGATTTTTTTTCATCAACATAATCAACGTTATACCCTTGACTTATTAGAAAGAGGGAACAAACATAAACATCCCTTTAACCCATCCTAAGATGATATGAGAAGACTCTCCTACCATTAACACTACACAGTGTTAGGATGATGATTCCATTCTCACCTACCTTAGTTACCCATATCATTTGATCAACAAATCCTTTCCTCTTGAGACCTCAACTAGTTTGACTGAATCTAGCATGGATATCAACTTGGGTACTCTAGATAATGACCATATTGTCAAACTTGTCCAATCACTAAATGTCAAAGAACTTTGGGACTTCCCCTCTTTCCTCCAAGACTATATCATAACATTCACCTAGTCTTACAGTGATATGCCTAGTATTGACCCTACCATTACTACCCATAACATAGTCACTCATCATGATACCAAGCATATCAATCAAAATATTTGATGCATGCATCCTCACATAGCCCTTCTCATTAAGGAATAACTTTAACATCTTCTATTTGTCAACTTAATTCAACCTATTAACTACCCCTAATGGGTCTCAAATGTTGTACATATCACTAAATCCATAAGGGGACTATGTATTTGTATGGAATTTCATGACCTCAACCTCAATTTCCCCAAGGATGACTTTTCTCTACCTAGATAGAATCAAACAACTTGTTGATCTTACAACCAGACATGAGATGTTATCTCTCATGGATAGATTCTCAGGTTATAATCAGATCTTAATCACCCCTAAAGATTAGTAAAAAACCACCTTTACCACCCCATGGGGGACCTTTTGCTATAGAATCATGCCTTTTGGGTTAAATTTTTTTGGTTCAACCTATCAATGTGTTATGACCTATATCTTCAAGGATCTTATCCATAAGATTGTAGAGGACTATGTGGATGACCTTTTCCAAAAATCCAAACACTGAAAAGAGCACTTGGCCATTTTTAAGATCATATTTTAGTGATTTATCCACTATCATGTCCATCTTAAACCCAAGAAGTTCATTTTTGGGGACTTTTTAGGAGATCTTATTGGTTTCATTGTCTCTTTTTAAGGAATTGAAGTTTATCCTACCAAGATCAAAGCAATTCTAAACATTCTTCCTCCCACCAACCTTAAGCAACTCCATATTTAGTAGGGAAAACTTTAGTCCAATCATCATTTTATCTCCTAGCTTTCAAACTAGTGTTAACCTTTCCACCACATTCTAAACAAGGTTGTCTCTTTTAGGTGGACTAGTGATTATCAAAAGGCCTTTGATTCACTCAAAGAGTACCTTCTATCACTAAATTTCCTCACCCCTCTTAAGGATGACCAACCTTTCTACTTATTTATCTCTACCACCAAACATTCCCTAGGGGCAATGTTGGCTCATCGAGATGAAAAACATAGAGAGAAAGTCTTATACTACATTAGCCACAAAATTGTGGAATATGATACTCGATATACCAATAATAAGAAACTCTACTTAGATTTAGTCTTCATGGCCACCAAGCTTCACCACTACCTTCTTAACTATAAAACCTATGTCATTACCAATACTTACCCACTCAAGTACATACTCCAAGCCATACCAAAACTAGCATATGACCAAGTGGCTCATGCTCTTAGTAGAGTTTAACCTTGAATTCCTTTAGTATAAGTCCATTAATGGGAAATTCATTGCCAATAAATTTGTTGAAGTAGTGTTAGCAAAAAATCAACCTCTTCCCCTTGAGTTCCTTGATGAATCCATTATGACCCTATCTCAAGTGGATTTTACCTACCAAGTCACCATGTTCTTCGATGGATCATAATGTCAACATGGTGGGGGATTAGGCATCATATTTAACCCCTTTGATGGTCAACCTCTTCCTTTATCCTTCAAGCTTGATTTTGAATTTACCAATAATATAGCTAAGTATAAAGCCCTAGTAATAGGCCTTCAAACTACCTTAGCCCTCAGAGTCAAAACAATCAATATCTTTGGTGACTCCCAACTTGTGGTCAATAAAATAAATTACTCTTAGAAATGTAAGAATGATGTTATGTAGTATTACAAACAACTATTTGATAAACTCTTAGCATCTTTTGAGCACTACCACATCTAGTCAACCCCATGACCTACCAACAAGTTTGTCGACACCATGGCTTCCCTTGCCTTTCAAATACCATTTGCACCCTCAAATTCTAAGTTATTTGTCATTATCCATAGGCTCACCCAATCATCTTATGTCAAACTAGATTCTCCCACCATTTTTAATGTATAGGAGACACAACCTAACCTTTGGTATTAACAAACCTTTGACTACCTTAACCTTGGCATAGTTCTCTCTAGCCTCTCTAAGAATACTCAAAGAGAATTTATTCAAAGTACTTCATGTTATACCATTATGGGAGGAATTATTTATAATCATGGCTTTGATTAACTCCTCTTTTATTGCTTACGTAATCATGAATCCTCCCATGCTATTAAAGAAACACATGATGGTATCTTTGGGGGTCATTTTAGTGGCTTCACTATAGCTAAGAGTATGCTTTATCTTGGCTATTACTAGCCTAACTTTAACCAAGACTGTTGTGATTATGCAAAAAAGTGTGTTAAGTGTCAACAACATGCCAATTTTCATCACGTGCCTAGCCATAGCCTTTGCATCTCTACCAATTTTTGACCCTTTTCATAATGGGGTCTAGACCTTATTGGTGAAATCAACCCTCATTCCTCGTAGCAACAACATTCTATCATCACCTCCACCAAGTACTTTACCAAGTGGGTAAAATATATTCCTCTAGTCTCAACCAAAATATAGAATATTATTGACTTCATCAACCATCACATCATCTATTGATTTAGTGTCCCCCACAAGATTATGACCGATAAAGGTAAGTCCTTTAATAATAAACAAGTCTAGGGTCTACATGAAGCATTCAAAATTAAGTTAAGCTTCTCCTTGCCCTATCACCTTCAAGTTAATGGATAGGTATAAGCCTATAAAAAAACTCTTAATAACATGCTAACTAAAATGGTCAATGAATCAGGTTAATATTGGCATCAACACATACATTTCATCTTGTGGGAATATCTCACAAGCATTAGAAACCCTATGGGTGCTACCACATTTTCTCTTATATTTAGAGTAGTGGTTGTCTTGCCTCTTGAAGTCTAAATTCCCTCTCTTTACATATCTTTGTAAGAGATTGTTTTAGAGAATGATTATCATTAACACCATTTAACCTAGCTTTAGCTACTCTATGAGCATCACCTAGCAACCCTCACTCATCTTCATGTCTATCAAGAGTGCATCAAGCATGCTTATAACAAATAACTTAAAATGCAAGAATTCAATATCAGAGACCCCATCTTACATGAAAATCAACATGTCACTAATATGGAGAAAAGCAAGCATGGAAAATCCACTTTAAATTAGATTTGACCTTATATCATAACCCACAAGTATAGATCAAGGGCTTATCAGTTGTCTTCACTTAAAGGCCACCTAGAGCCTGAGCCCCTCAATGCTTCACACCTATGTCTATTCTTTTGTTAAGAAGGATCAAGTTCACCTTTTATTTAACTTAAGCTCATCATTTTTTATCCACCCACATTCATCTCCATATTTTAGGGGTAATCAATTAATAATGAATCATGTGATTATCTATCATCAATATATCCTAATCTTGAATAATGGGTATCATGGCTCTACCCATGGCATGGTTCTCATGGTTCTTTCCACCCATTTTTAGGATGGATCCCCATTATTGTTATCACCTAAACCTATTTATACCTAACTAACCCTCTTGTACTCTTGGTTTTTCTACCATGAAGGTGAACCACTAAGCTAGCATAATAAATTCTATGTCAAGAAAAACCAAAGCCAA